>JAABKJ010007545.1:105220117-105411536 GCA_011634705.1 Andricus grossulariae | reverse complement strand
CCAAATAAATGAATTTTCAAACAAAAAAATAATAGTAGACTTTTTAACCCGAAGTTGTAAATTTAAAAAAAAAAGTTTAATTAAAGAAAAAACGAATTTTCAACAAAGTAGCTGAATTTTCAACTAAAGAGATAAATCTTCATCTAAGAAAGATTTTTCAGTCAAGAAAGGAATAAATTTTCTACCAAATCGTCAATCCAAAAAGACGATTTTTCTACAAAACAGTTGAATTTTCAACTTGAAATTATGAATTTTCATCAAAAATTTAATTTTCAACCAAATAGTTTAATTTTAAATCCAAAAAGACAAATTTTCAACAAAAAAGTAAAAAATTTTACCTGAAAGAAGGACTTTTAAGCAAAATAAAATTGTTGACTTTTCATCAAAATAATTAAATTTTCAATCAAAAATAAAATTGCTACCCAAAAAAGATGAATTCTCAATCAAAAAAATAATAGTAAACTTTTTAACCGGAAATTGTGAATTATCAAGAAAAAAAAGTTCAATTAAAAAAATATAATTTTCAACAAAATAGTTACATTTTAAACCAAAGAGATGAATCTTCAACCAAATCTTTGAATTTTCTACTAAATAGTTACATTTTTAACCAAATAGTTGAATTTTCAATTCAAAAATACAAATTTGTATGAAAAAAATTAACAAATTTTCAACCAAAAAGGAGGTTGCAAAATTGTTGAATTTTCATTAAAAAAAATTAAATTTTCATTTAAAAAAAATTGCTTCCCAAAAAAGATGAATTCTCAACTACCAAAAAAATAGTAGACTTTTCAACCCGAAATTGTGAATTTTCAACAAAGAAATCTGAATAGAAAAAAAACGAACTAATTTTCAAGAAAATAGTTAAATTTTCTACCGAATAGTTGAATTTTCTCTACCAAATTATTACATTACATTTTTTGTTGCAAACTTATCTTTTTGGGTTGAAAATGAACTTTTTTGATGAAAATTCATAATTTCAAGGAAAAGATTCAACTGTTTTGTAGAAAATTCATCTTTTTGGATTGAAAATTCATATTTTCTGGT
Organism: Andricus grossulariae; assembly: GCA_011634705.1. NCBI lineage: Eukaryota > Metazoa > Arthropoda > Insecta > Hymenoptera > Cynipidae > Andricus > Andricus grossulariae. The sequence continues at coordinate 105,410,492 of JAABKJ010007545.1, read as the reverse complement.
TAAAAATTAACAAACTGTTCTGTGAAAAAATTGAAAATTCAAGAATTTGGTAAAAAATTCAACTATTTAATTAAAAATTTAACAGTTTAGTAGAAAATTTAACAATTTGGTTGAAAATGAACTTTTTTTGTTGGAAATTCACATTCTTAGGTTAAAAATTAAACTGTTTTGTAGAAAAATTGTCTCTTTGGCTTAAAAGTTAAACAATTTTGTATAAAATTCAAATATTTTGTTGACAGTTAACTTTTAGTTAAAAATTCTTATTTTATAGTCGAAAATTTGAGTATTTTTTTTTAGAAAATTCGTCTTTTTAGTTGAATTCAAATGTTTATGATATAAAGTTAATTAGTTAAAATGTCAACTATTACATTTCTCGTTGAGAATTAATCTTTTTTGGTTGAAAATGAAACTATTTTGCTAAAAATAAAACAGTTTTTGGTTGAAGTTTAATATTTTATTATTAAAACTTCAATCATTTGATTGAAAATTCATCTTTGCTCGTAGAGAATTAAAATCTTTGTATAAAATTCAACTATTTTGTTGAAAATTCATTTCTTCAAATTGTAAATTAACTTTTTTTTTGTTGAAAAGTTCACATTTTCGAGTTAAAAATTAATTTTTATTGTCGAAAGTTTCACTTTTTGGCTTGAAAATTTAACAATTTGGTTAAAAATTCAAACATTTGGTTGAAAATTAACTTTTACTTGAAAATTCAACTATTTTGTAGAAAATTGGTTTTTTACTTCATTTTAGTTCAAAATTCATCTGTTTGTTTGAAAATGTACCTATTTTATTGAAAAATCGTCTTTTTTTAAATGAATTCAACTTCTTTTTATTAAAAATTAAAATATTTGTTGGTTAAAATATCAACTTTTATATTTTTTGTGGAGAATTCATATTTTTTTATTTAAAATGTTATTATTTGGATAAAAAGTTAATTTTTTTAATTCAACTGCGTAGTTGAAAATTTGTCTTTTTGGTTTAAAAATGTATATGTTCGAGTTGAAAATTAACAGACTGTTTTAAAGAAAATTCAACAATTTGATTTAAATTCTTTTCTTTATTTTTTGAAGATTCATTTTTGGGCGTGAGATTTTAATTATTTGATTGAAAGTTCGTTTTTTTTAAGTTTAAAATAAACTTTTTTGTTGAAATTTCGGTATTTTTTAGTTGAAGATTAACTTTTTTATTTTAAACTCACATTTTTGGGTTGAAAAATTAACGGCTTTGTAGAAAATAAGGCTTTTTGGCTTAAAAATGTAACAATTTGGTAGAGAATTCAAATATTTGATTGAAAATTAACTTTTTTTGTTGAAAATTCAACTATTATGTAGAAAATTATTATTTTTTTGGTTAAAAATTAATCTGTTTTTTTTTTGAAAATGCAATATTTTTAGTTTAAATATAGCGGTATAAATTTAACTGTTTTGTAACCAATTTAACAGTTCTGTTGAAATTTTATTTCTTCCTTGACTGAAAATCTTTTTTGGTTCAAGATTCATTTTTAAAGGGTGACAATTTAATTATTTTGTTGAAAATTCGTTATTTTTTAGTTTAAAATGAACTTTTTTTGTTGAAAATTCGCTTTTTTAAGTTTAAAATGAAATTTTTTTATTGAAAATTGACAATTTTAGGTTGAAAATTTAACTGTTTTGTAGAAATTAATGGCTTTTTGGCTTAAAAGTTTAACAATTTGGTAGAAAATTCAAATATATGGTTGAAAATTAAGTTTTTTGTTGAATATCCATATTTTCGGGTTAAGAATTTATAGCGTTTAAATTTGATTTTCATAATAGTTTTTAGAGTATTTTGACCTGGGAATCTCTATAATTGGTATAATCAAAATGTATCTCTTTCAAAGCATCTTTAAATTTATTAAATTCATTTTATTTAAAATTAAATATTTCTTTGTTGAAATATCAACTATTATATTTTTTATTGAAAATCTATCTTCTTAGATCGAAAATTCAATTCCTTCGTTGAAAGTTGAACTACTTTCTTAAAAATTCATTGTTTTCGTTGAAGATTCATAATTTAAGTAGAAAATTAATTTTACTAGAGCATTATTAAATAAATCGTTTGAGAAAGATTTGAAATTGGTATCATAAAAAATAATCCCTTTCAAAACATCTCTGTTTCTATTAACTAGAATTTCTCTTTATAATTCTTAAAAAATGAATCGAAACCTTGTACAAAAAAGAAAGAAAAGGGAGAAATTTGTTGAAAATTGAAGAGGAAGAAGGGGATTAGAGGAAAAAAGGGGGCAAACTGTGATGCCTGTACTTTTCTAATTGTACTCGTCTCTGCATTATTTTCAATTTTACTTTTTCCAACTCTCACTACACTTTTTGCATTCTCTCTCTTTCTCTCGATTCTTTTTTTTTTCTAAAGATAAAGAACAAGTACAAATTCCTTGATTTGCATAAGAATACAAAATAGCTTCTCAAAATCTCTTTTACGCTGAATGCTTAAGAAACATTTAACTTAAAATATGCACGTCTTCCAGAGAAAAAGAAAACATAATCCGCAAAGAGGTTCTAATTTACATCAACATTCATCATATTGTTTACAACTCTATGACAATGGAAATTTCAATTTTCAGCTGCAGGGAATTGACAGTTACACAATGGCTGATTGACGACAGAACCGGTTACAACTTTCGTTCAACCAGTGGAAACTCGAGAGACAGATCACCACTGATTGTGCCTCTGGATCCATATGATCCAAGAAGAAGACCTCAGCCAGATCCTCAATTTAATTAACAAAATTAAACAACAAAAAACCAATGTTAATCAGTATCGGTTCAACGGAAACTGAAAAACTATTGGAAACTGGAGATTATAAAGGCTGGGAAAGCTTGTTCTGACCAGCAAGGGTGGATCCAGAACATTTTTCCGGTGGGGCGATTGTGAATTTTCTTCAACGAATGTATGTGAAAAGAGGTGGGGGGGGGGCTTCCCCAATGATTTAGAAAAACTTTTCAAAGTGAATATAATGAGGCGATAAATTTCACTCTATTTAGATTTTTCAATTATAGTGTTTACTTGCATAAAAAACCTGAAAGCACGTGCATATTTGGGACGTGCATAAATTGAGTTAAGTCTTTTGGTTTCTTTCTAGACAATTTGTCTTTTAACTTGAAAATTCAATTATTTGGTCAAAAATTCTATTTTTCTTTGTTGAAAATTCATATTTTCGGGTTGAGAATTCAACTGTTTTGTAGAAAACTAAATTCGTCTTTATGGCTTGAAAATTCAACAATTTAGTAAAAAATGCAACTATTTGATCGAAAATTCAACGTTTTGTAGAAAATACGTCTTGATAGCTTGAAAATTCAACAATTTGTTAAAAAATGGAACTATTTGGTCGAAAATTCAATTTTTTTTTACTGGAAATTCATATTTTCGGATTGAAAATTCAACTTTTTTGTAGAAAAAACAACCATTTAGTCGAATATTCTTTTTTTTTTTTTGTTGGAAATTTTTATTTAAGGGTTGAGAATTCAACTGTTTTGTAGAAAGTACGTCTTAATGGCTTGAAATTTCAACAATTTGGTCGAAAATTTAACTATTTGGTCGAAAATTTAATTTTTCTTTGTAGAAAATTCATATTTTCGGGTTGAAAATTTAACTGTTTTGTAAAAAACTAAATTCGTCTTTATGACTTGAAAATTCAACAATTTAGTCGAAAATTAAACTATTTGATCGAAAATTCAATGGTTTTTTGTTTGAAAATTCAACGTTTTGTAGAAAATACATCTCGTTGGCTTAAAAATTCCACAATTTGGTAGAAAATTCAACAATTTGGTCGTAAATTCATCTGGTTTGTAGAAAATTAAACTATTTAGTCGAATATTCCATTTTTTGTTGAAAATTCATATTGAAGGGTTGACAATTCAACTGTTTTCTAGAAAATATGTTATGATAGTTTGAAAATTCAACAATTTGGTAAAAAATTTAACTATTTGGTCGAAAAGTCAATTTTTGTTGTTGAAAATTCATATTTTCGGGTTGAAAATTTACGTGTTTTGTAGAAAATCCAACTATTTAATCGAATCTTCCATTTTTATAAATGAAAATTCATATTTTCGGGTTGAGAATTCTACTTTTTTGTAAAAAATACGACTTAATGGCTTTTTTTGGTTGAAAATACGAATATTCTGTAGAAAAGATGTCACAATGTCTTGAAAATTCAACTATTTGGTCGAAAATTCAATTTCATTTACTGAAAATTCATATTTTCGGGTTGACAATCTGTTTTGTAGAAAATTCAACTATTTAGTCGAATATTCAATTTCTTGTTGAAAATTCATATTTAAGGGTTAAGAATTCAACTGTTTGGTAGAAAATAAGTCTTAATGGCTTGAAAATTGAAAATTTTAGTTGAAAATTTAACTATTTGGTCGAAAAGTCAATTTTTGTTGTTGAAAATTGATATTTTCGGGTTCAAAATTCAACCGTTTTGTAGAAAATTCCACTATTTGGTCGAATATTCCATTTTTTTATGAAGTCATATTTTCGGGTTGAAAATTCAACTGTTTTGTAGAAAACTAAATTCGTCTTCATGGCTTAAAAATTGAACAATTTAATAGAAAATTCAACTATTTGGTCTAAAATTCAACGTTTTTTTGTTGAAAATTTAACTGCTTCGTAGAAAGTATGTCTCAATGGCTTGAAAATTCAACTATTTGGTCGAAAATTCAATCCTTTTTGTTGAAAAATCATATAATCGGGTTGGAAATTCAACTGTTTTGTGAAAAATTCATCTTCTTGACCAGAAAATTTAACAATTTGGTAGAAAATTCAACTATTTGTTTAAAAATTCGACTGTTTAAAAAAAAATCCTTTTTATAAATTGAAAATGATTGTTTTTCAATAAAAATGTACCTATTCCATTTTTTTGTTAAAAGTGAGCTTGAAAATTCTTCTTTTTGGTAAAAAATTCATGTAATTTGTTGAAAATTCGTTGGTTTTTTTTTTTGGGAAAAAAACAATTTTTTTTTTGTTAAAATGCAACTGTTTGTTTAAAGAATAATCTGTTTGATTAAAAATGCAACTATTCGTTAAAATTTTATTTATTTTTTTAAATATTTCTTTTTTGGGGCTTGAAAATTAAAACATTTGGTAGAAAATTCAACTATTTAATTGAAAATTAACTTTTTTGATGAAATTTCATATTTTCGGGTTTAAAATTCAACTATTTGATCGAAAATTCAATTTTTTTTGCTGAGAATGCGACAGTTTTGTAAAAAGTTGGCTTTTCCAAATTAAATTTTTTTTTTTAAATACAATTTTAACTATTCCATTTTTGGTTAAAAGCGATCGTTTTTAGACCAAAATTCAACTATTTTGTTGAAAATTCCTCTTTTTTTGTTGAATTCAATTGTGTTTTATTTAAAATTAAAATATTTCTTTGCTGAAATATCAATTATTATATGTTTTATTTAAAAATCATATTTTAGGTTGAAAGTTGAAATACTTTCTTAAAAATTCATTTCTTTCGTTGAAGATTCATAATTTTAGTAGGAAATTCATTTCATTGATTGAAAATTGAACTACATTGTGCAAACTTCCCTTTTTTTGGTTAAAATTAATTTTTTTAAACTAAAAATTTAATTATTTCGTTGAAAATGAACTTTATTGTTGAAATTTCATATTTTCGTGTTGCAAATTCAACTGTTTTGTATAGAAAATTCGTCTTTTTGTCTTTACTGAAAATATAACTAATCCAGTTGAATATTCCATCACTTTAGTTGAAACTTCATCGCTTTGGTTGAAAATTAATTTTTCTAACTGAAAATTAAACTATTCAATTTCTGGTTAAAAATTTATCTTTTTCAGTTGAAATTTCATCTCTTTAATTGAAAATTGGAAATTTATGTAATTTGTTGAAAATTCGTCCTTTTTGGTAAAATTTTGAAAATTCAACTATTTGGTTCAAAATTGATGTATTTTGTTAAAAATTCGTCTATTAAAGTAGAAAATTAATCATTTTGGTTGAAAATTCTCCTTTTTTGATGAAATTTTTGTCTGGCATTATTTTTCGATGAGCCCAAAAATAATTTCACGAAAAAACTTTATTCGGCTAAAATTACGTTTGATAGGAGATTGATGAGGGGGGGGGGGCGAGAATTGACAGACCCTAAAAAAGGGAAATTAAGAGGCCTTAAGTACTTTATGTACCTGATATGCAAATTTAAAACTTGGTTTCTTAAATCTCTGGATTCGCCCTTGCTGATCAGAATTCTACTATTTTGTTCAAAGTGGTTGTCTAGTTTCATCATATTATTATATTTTTGTAATGTTAATTTTATTTGAGATCGAACCTTCCAAAAAATATTGTAAGCAGAAAATCAGCTAATTTGACTAAAAATTGTATTTTATTGGTCATTGATGCGAATCCTCGACTAGAGATATTAGTTATTCATAAATTATTACGTCCATAACTCATGATAAAAATTGAATTTATAATTAATGGTAATGCCTCGAAGTATTCCATACTTTAAATTTCATTACTCGATTATTAATTTAAGGATGCAAATAATACAGATTATGTAATATATTTTTTTCTTTCATTGCATCGACTGATTGTTAGTCTTAATTTAAAAGAGAACGAATATGAGTAGCTCTGAATAGATTAAAAACTGTAGTAGAAATATATTACGATAGTCGAAAAAGGAAATATTTTTGAAATATAAAGACATATCAGACAATAGGATTTTTTAATTATTTAAAAAATAGTCTTCGCTGATTTAATCAATTTTGTATATAATCCTGAGAATGAGAAGATAGCGAAATATTGTATTGTGATATAAATAACATTTTGTAAAATATAGTACGATTATAAAACGTTTATTATTTATTATTTTCGTCTATTGAATATTTGGAGAATGACTGTAATTTATCAAATTCAAACCTTTCTCAATCGCTGTTTGTTTTTGTAAAGTTTCGGGAGCGATTTTTTCCAGAAGAGCCTTTTGTTTGTTCTTTTTAGTATCCACTATATATTCCACGTAAATCCTATTTGTTTTTAACAACGTAGTGTGACTTTCTTTGATAGAATCCAGGGTTTTGGTTATGGAATCTGGAGGAGAAAAAATAGAATTTAAATAATTTTTAAATATATTACTGTCGAAACAATATTTTGGTTTTAATTTTAGTATCAGGCTTTTTTTAATTTGAAGTTGTCCAAAAGCTAAATAAAATTTTATTGATTATTGTTTAAAAAGATAGACGAAACTGGACTTTCAGGGTATAATAATAGTATTATATTTAATAATTAATAATATTTATTGATATTAAATTTCATTATGTTATTGAAAATTCAACAGTTTTGTTAAAAAATCATCCTTTTTGCTTGAAAATTCGTTTTTGGGATAAAAATTCGACTATTTTGGTAGAAAATTAAACTCTTTTGTAGATAATTCAACAATTTCTCTAAAAAATCTTCCTTGGTTGAAAAATCAACACTTTTATTGAAAATTCGTCTTTTTTGGTTGGAATATAAACTATTACATTTTTCGTTGAGAATTCATCAAACCAGGTGGTTGAAAATTAACTTTTTTTTGTTGAAAATTCATATTTTTTGTTGAAAATTTAACTATTTTGATAGAAAATTAAACTATTTTGATAAAAATTCATGTAGTTTGTTGAAAATTCATCTTTTTCTTTAAAAAGTTAACTATTTTGTTGAAAATAAACGTTTTTTTAATTCATATTTTCGGGTTCAAAAGACAAGTGTGAAAAGAAGTTGAAAATTTATCTATTTGGTTATAAATTTTTATGCTCAAAATTCATATTTTTGGTTGAAAATTGAACAATTTTGGTAGAAAATTCAAATATTTCGATAAAAATTCATGTATTTTCTTGAAAATTCATCTTTTTTGGTAGAATATTCTTTTTCTTGATGGAAAATTCATCTTTTTGGTTGAAAATTGAACTATTTCATTGAACATAAACGTTTTTTTTTCTTCAAAATTTACATTTGCATATTGGAAAATTAACTGTTTTGTGAAGAATTCAATCATTTATTTTCTTTTTTGACTGAAAAATGTTCCATGGTTGAAAATTCAACACTTTTATTGCAAATTCATCTCCTTGCGTACACATTTTTTTATTGAACATTCATAATTTTAATAGAAAAATCATCTTTTTGGATGAAAGTTTAACCACTTTGTTGAAAATTCGTTTTCTTTTATTGGAAATTAATTTTTTTCCTGAAAATGTAACTGTTCCATTTTTTGTTAAAAAATTATATTTTTTAGTTAAAAGTTTAATTATTCGATTAAAAATTCGTCTTTTTTGTTAGGAAATTATTTTTTTTTATTGAAAATTAAGTCTTTTTGGTTAAAAATAAATCTGTTTTTGTTGAAAATTCTTCTTTTTTGGTTAAATGCAACTGTTTTTTCTTTCAAATTAAAATCTTTTTCGGCAAAGGATTCATAATTTCAGTTTAATATTCAAATATTTGATTGTTAATTAACTTTTCTTGTGGAACTTTACATTTTTTAGTTAAAAATTCCCAAATTTTGTAGGAAATTCGTCTTTTTGACTTAAAAATTTAACAATTTGGTAGAAAATTTAACTTGTTAGTTAAAAATTAACTTTTTATTGAAAATTCAGTTTTGGTTAAAAATTTTAACCATTTTGTTGAATATAAACGTTTTTTTTCATATTCTTGAGTTGAAAAGTCAACTATTTCGTAGAGAATTGAATTATTTTTTCCTTTGTTGACTAAAAAATCTTCCTTGGTTGAAAATTCAACACTTTTATTGAAAATTTATCTCTTTAATTAAAAATTTATCTCTTTTGTTGAGAATTGAACTATTTTGTTAAAGAATCGTCTTTTTTTTTTGTTGAAAATAAATTTTTTTCAACTTAAAATTGAACTAATCTAGTTAAATATTCTATCATTTTAATTAAAAATTTATCTCTTTGATTAATTTTTTTAAACTGAAAAGTTAACTAATCCAGTTGAAAATTCATATCTTTGGCTGAAAATAAATTTATTTAACATAAAATTCAACTATTGAATTTTTGGTTGAAAATTTAGCCTTTTTAGTTAAAAATTCATGTATTTGATTGAAAATTAATTTTTTGAACTGAAAATTGAACTATTTCATTTATGGTTGAAAATTCCATTATTCGATTGCAAATTCATGTTTTTTGTTGCAAGTTTTCTTTTTTGTAGAAAATAAATCTTCTTGGTTGAATATTCATCTTTTTGATTAAAAAGGTAATCATTTTGTAATAAATTCAACGATTTTATTAAAAAATCATCATTATCGAATAAAAATTCAACTATTTTCTTAAAAAAATAAACTATTCGGAAAAAAATTCAACTATTTTCTTGAAAATTCGTCTTTGTTGATTGAAACGTCAACCATTCGTTTTTTTGTAAAGAATTCAAATTTTGAAGCCTTTTAAACTGGATTTTCCAAAAACAAGAAATTTTGTAACAAAATGATTTTTCAACTATAAGGATGAGTATTCAATACAAAAAAATGAAAATCGAACCGAAATAGTTTAATTTTGGACCAAAATTCATCAAAGGGTTTTGAATTAAAATGACGAATCATCCATTAAAGAGGATAACGTTAAGAATAATGATTTTAAAAAAATTGCAACAAAATCGTTAAATTTTTAACTAAAGAAATTAATTTTCAACAAAATACATGAACTTTCAACTAAAAAAGATACATTTTAAACCAAAAATGGAAAGGTAAAATTAAATTAAAAACGAATTTTCAACAAAATGGATAAATTTTCATTAAAAAAAAAGTTTTTGGATTAAAATGATGAGTCATCAACAAAAGTTGATAAAGTTAAACTAAAATTAATTTTTAACCAAATTAAAAACAAGTTTTCAACAAAATAGTTACATTTTTTACTAAAGAAATTAATTTTCAACAAAATACATGAATTTTTAACTAAAAAACATAGATTTTCAACCAAAAATGGAATAGCTTAATTATCAGTTAAAAAAATTAATTTTTAACATAAAAAACCCAAATGAATATTAAACAAAATTGTTCAATTTTTAATCAATGAAATGAATTTTCAACAATGAGGATGTATCTTCAATAAAAAAAATTAATTTTGTACCAAATAGTTGCATTTTTGATCACAGAGATGAAGATTCAACCATCAAGATTAATTTTCTACTAAAACAGACGAATTTTCAACAATATACAAGAGTTTTCAAGTAAGAAAGATACATTTTCAACGAAAGAGTTAAATTTTTAATCAAGGAAATTAATTTTCAGCAAAAAACATACAGATAAATTTTCTACTAAAAATGGAATATTTAAATTTTCAGGTAAAAAAATTAATTTTCATCATAACAAACCAAATAAACATTCAACAAAATACATCAATTTTTAACCTGTGAAATGAATTTTCAACTATGAGGATGAATCTTCAATAAAAAGAAAATCAATTTTGAAACAAATAGTTCAATTTTTTACCAAAAATGGAATAGTTACATTTTTAATTAAAAAATTAATTTTTAACAAAAAAACAAAAAAAATTCCAACAAGCTAGTTAAGTTTTCAACCAAGGAAATTAATTTTCAACAAATTACATTACCTTTCAACAAAATACAATTGTATGTCCATTTTGTTGTTGAAATTTTAACTAGTCTTTTTGGGTTGGTTAAATATTAACTTTCTTGTTGAAAATTTATATTTTCGGTTTAAAAATTCATTTTTGTTAATCTTCGTCTTTTTGGCATGAAAATTCCACATTTGGAAACTTCATTGGTCTGCAGAGGCGCCTTTGCTGTGATGCAAGTTAATCTGGGTAATGGTGAGACCAGGAGCAGTCATTTAGGTCTGCCCCGATCTTCCTGTGTCTCAACAGGCTCCTCCTGTCCCTGGCAGCAACCCTAAAGTTGACCTGTCCAAGGTGATAGTAGGGCCTGTTGTCCAGGGCCGCAAGGGCCCTCGTCTGGGACTCAGGAATCTGAAAAATTAGAAGTGGCTTGGTGCTTCCCCATGGCTTTGTCTCGTCCAATGCTTTGAGTAGCCAAGCTTTAGCCGCTGGGTCGGCTGCCACAAATACGAAGACATCTCCCCTGCATAAGGCGGTCACGAATCTTGGCCATTGATCTGGGGACACTCTTTTCAGGTAGCCTCCCTGAAGAGCTTGAACTGCTTCGTAGTGAGCATTGAGTCCGGGTAATTGCTATCAGCCACCACCATCGTCAGAGGGTTAGTCCTCTGAGCGGCCGTCCGTCCAGCTCCCGATGACTCTGTGTTCGGCGGACGCTAGGCCGCTTTGTGCCTCTTCAGAGTCCTAGCCACCCCCAGTGGGGTGTCCTCTGAGACCCTACCTTTCTTCTGGGCTTCAGTGCTAGATGTCGGCCCTGTGACTGCCGACGTCCCAGCTCTTGCAGCTGCTCTGCTGGTCTACTGCGCTTGCCCCTTCAGTCTCCTTTTTATGGAACCGTTAAGCCGTTTCTTTTTGTTCGGGGACTGATTGGCTTCTCCCGTTAACATAGCCTCGTTCAGAGGGACCGTCAATCCCCAAACTCCCGAGGGAGCTGGGGGCACAGCCGCCACCTGAATTTGGCTTGCCGGAAAGACAGATAGAGAGAAGAGGGTTGCGTTAGACCCTTCAAGACCCAACCCCTCTCCCCCTTCCGCCAATTCCCTTCCTTCTTCCTTCGATTTTTTATTTGAATTTGCGTGTTCCATTTTGATCCCACGAGAAGCAAGGGAAATGAAAGGTCCGCCTCTGCAGAGCCCTACATGCAGGAATAAGACTGAATACTCGGGGAGGTCGTCCGGTGTCCCCAAGAGGCCGTTAGGACACCTTCGTAACCCCTGGGTGCCAAAGTGGTACGAGCAAGATCACTCTACGCTCATGGCTTAGGGGGATAGTCACATTGCGTGAGACGCTCAATGTTCAAATATACGCTTGCTTGTTCAAATATACCGCTTGTTATTTCTGTCCCGATTTCAAAGCTGTAAATCGGTCCAGAAGGGGCCCCGACCCAGGGATCCAGAAGGCCCGTCTTAGCTAGGCTCTTTCACCCTACTACCATACCGTAATCACGCATACCAGGAGAGCCCGTTTTTAGGGATCCTTTCATTCATATCCATACGCATGCAGTCCGAGGTCCTTTTGACCCCCATGTCCCACACGCTTAAGCCTCCCCACCAACTGCAAGGTCTTACAGAACTTACGCTATCGTGGGTTTCAGCAAAAATCACATTGTAATTTTCGAAACTGACGATGGTATCAGATTCTCTAAACATGCTAATAAGCTCGTGGCCACATATTGTTAAGATAGGTCCGAAAAGCTTATTCCTGTGATTACGTTAGATAAAAAAGAAAACAAACACAAAAATGTACGCGACTATCCTGTGGACCCATGTTGCTGTGCATCTTATTCTCAGTACCATCTACCTGCCAAAACACCCCCGAATTTATCAGAAACTTGAAAATCGAAGCTAGCACTGAGAAATACTACGAGCATCTTGGGTCGATGAGGAGAACCAGCACCACCTGGAGGATCAACGTTTTCCTACGTACCAATCGGCTTTAAGAGTCACTCAAAGAATGAAGAGACAGAATAGAAACCTTGCCCCGTTATTGTGGTCCAATGCTTGAAGCATCTTGCCAACAAGTAGTGAAAAATTATCACTTGGATTTCAAATTGGCTGCTGTAGAGTGTATCGCTAATCATACTGGGAAATAAATATTGGACCTGGAGCGAGCCACTGCTAAGAAACTCCCTCACCGCTAGCTACAAGAAATGAAAAGACGCAGAACTACTCCGATGTTGGGCTTTCTAGAAGGTATTATCGGACCAGTCGCTGGACTTTTCACCTATAAAGATGACCAGATTATGTAAACGGAAATAAATGACTTGAATAAGGCTCAAGATAATCTGCTATATCTAATAGGACGACAGACGCCTTTGGTTTTATCTCAACTAGAAGACAACCATCAAGTGATCCAAAGGCAAAAATCAGAACCAGCCGTCCTCAGACGAACAATCGCTAAGACGACCCAACAATTATCCACGCAGCACGCAGAGGATATTTACACCCTTTGCTACTCACATCAAAACAACTGCATATTTAGAGACATCCAAGACCACGCTCCTAAATTTACATTTTCAGTCTCTGGACCTCAGGTGAGTGTGAAAGATCTTGCTCAAGTCGCCGTCACGATCTTAGTCTACGAAGAAGGAAGGTTACAAATTTTATTGGACTTCCCACTTATAGAAAAGACAGAATTTGTCTTATATGAGATGCATTCCATTCCCGTTCAACAATCTATTTTAGGAGACGGAAGCGGAAAAGCATTCATACAATCAGAATTTTCCCACGTCTCGGAGGCAGAATCAGTGAGGAAATATGTGCTCATGACAAGAACAGAGCTTGCACAATGCAACCGATTGAGCGCCTACGCTAATTGTCCGGGTACCTACCTGATATACGAGGTAACAAGCATCCCGACTTGTGAATCACAGCTCTTGTCCAGACTAACACTGTCCTCGTTGAAATTGTGTAACATCATAGTCTCTCACAATCCACAACCTTACTGAAAAGCCATACCTACACTCAACGGTTGGATATATTCAATACAAGGGAAGGTCATTTCTAACCTCGAAATAACGTTCCAAGTTTTTTGTTCGCACATTTGTCAATAAGCAATGAGAAGTCGAAATAAGATAATACTCTAAGAATGAATAATTCAGGCCTTCCTTCTCACAATATATTTACTTCATCGAAATGTTGACCGTTGGTTTTGTTAGCATTAACTGACTTTGGGATTACATTTGGGATATCTTTAAGATTATTAGCAAATTTTTGGGGCTCGCTGAAAAATTTCTCTGATGAAAATCCCTATATTATATTGCACAGATGCGGATACGTCACAAAGAAACATCAGAGCAGCTCAGTCAATGCGTTTGCGTCATTTGGAGATGCAAATGCAAGCATTAGACGCCTTTTCTCAAAATACTGATCATACAAGTAAGTACATATTAATTTTTTGAACTTAGAAAAGATTGTTGTGATGAAGACAAAAAATTCACTTCACAACTGCCAATAAATTGCTTTTGCTGAATGGTGTTGGTCGTTGGAGACCTTAGAAATAAGTTTCTAATTTTCACTTACGAAAGCACTCGAAAATGCGTGGTAGTCGATCGAACATCGATGCCTTATAAAACACAACTCACGATTATTTGGCCGTTTGATTATAAAAATGCTTAAAGTTTTCATGGTGTGTTCCAAATACATAATCGATGACCACAAGCAATACACTCAGATGAAAAAATGATATATGTTTATTGTTTTTCAATAACAAGTTAATTCCAAACGAAGAGCACGTTTCGCCAACTACGACCAGCGGTAAGGTCATCGAAACAATGCTAGTTGATTAAACGAAAATGATGGAAATGGCAGTGAGTTCAAGTCAATAAACTGCCGCTGCCTGGAGCGTTTTATCGTTGTTTTGCCGCTGCCCTAGTAGCAAGGTCTGGCTTGTATGACAGAGGCCAAAGTCTGAATCAGCATCTGCTCCCTCTACTGGACCAGACTGGCACGCCAAAGGGGAACCAGCCGGGCGCCAGGCTGCGAACAGATTCTTTTTTTTCGGGCGGCCAGCTGGCGCCAGCCTGCAGTTATCTTGCTACTAGGGCTGCTTTGTTACTTATTATTAACAAAGGCCGATACCGGAGCATCGGAGTTATTGAACAACAATGAACATATTACCTTTTTCAACAAAATGATTTGCTTTCAGTGTTCGCTTATGTATTCAGAATGCATCATACAAATTTCCAGTATTTTTACCAAAAAAAGGCGTCCTCAGGTTTTTTCAACCTCCAGCTATTCTCGTAGGCATTTATTCGCGTAGATTTCAAAGACACTTAAAAATAATCTTTGAAATAATACTGGATGCATTGAGAAATACCAATAAAATGCCAGAAATTTGATTTCTCGTTGCATCTGTATACAATTTTATACAAGGGGGATTTTCGGAGTCACTGATTTCGAATTGTATGTCAGAAGTTACAACTTCAAAAGGTAGATCCAATATAACGGCAAAAATTGTTAATCCAGGATCTATCCAAGCCATTGGAAATTAAGATAAGAAATTAAACCATATTATAATACCCCGATTTCAATGAGACGTTCAAGTTAATCACAGACGCTTCCGAACATGCGGTTGGAGCCGTCTTGACGCAAGAGCAGGACTCGATAGATATGCCTATAGCTTATTACTCTAAAGTACTGAGTCCTGTCGAACGAGGCTATTTCGAAGCTGAAAGAGAATGTCTGGCTGTCCTGTACGCCGTGACAAACTTCCGCCCATATTATACGGACGCGGAATCATCCTTGCATGTGATCATGAACCCGTGCACTGGATGGCGTGTGTTGATAATCCTGGCCCACGATTACTGCGCTAGCGCTACAGACTAAAGGATTATCAGTATACCTTCGAATATAAAAGAGGAGATCTAAATAGGGGAGTTCAATCATTATCCGGAAATCCTGTGGTGTACAACGACACGACTGAATCAACGGAAACCTATCAAACTACCGATTCCTATGATAAGGGCTCCAGGGAATGTAATCAAACCAAGAGTCCGAAGAAAGGCGCCTCTAAGCGACCTGATGAAAGCAACAAACCAAGTGGTGTTCAGACATTACAAAATTCAGACTCTTATACGGTGATGCCGTCGAATGAGAACGAAGAAAGGGAAACTCCCGTTTCTACTGTTGAATAGACTGTCAAATATACTGTAGAGTATAAAAACGGAGAGCGCAGCGAGCACATAGAAACTCTATCGAAGCGTTTTACACGTAGCCACCCTGAAGCTTATTTGGGACCTGCGTCAACCGTTTGTAGGGCGTTCCCCCTCAAACAATCCTTCTCAAAGGACATGTCGATAAGTAGAAGGGCTCCAGCGCGACTCTCAACCTAACATTGGAACCGCGTCCGACAACTCGTTCCCAAATGTCGGCAGATGCGAATAAACGCTTCCGCTGAATCAAAATCACAACCAATTGCCGCATCAAGAAAATTACCATTTCCGGATATCGTCCTCAAACTAACGACTCCCTAGAGCGCAATCATATCGTGCTTACTGACTACATAAAGCATTACGCGGAAGATTACGATGATTAGGATACGCTCGTCCCCTTCGCGATGTTTGCCTACAACACCTCGGTTCACGAATCCACCGATTTGACCCCTTTTGAAATTATCTATAGGAGAATTGCTCGAGTACCCAGTTTATTTCCAACTGAGGAAAGACTGGAAACTTATGCACTTATCTCAGAGATTTGATTATCCGATTGAACTTAATTCAAAAAATGGCAGCAAGAAATATGATAAAATCAAAAGAAAGATCGGAAATACGATACGACGGAAAGGCTAGACCGTTGTATGCAAGTAATCGTCTTTAAGGATGTGAGAAGGAATAAATTTTATAACCCGCGGTTGGAACTTATACTATCGTGGTTTTCACCGAAAATCACAATGTAATTCTCGAAACCGAGGATGGTATAAGATTCTCTAAGCATGCTGATAAGCTCTTGGTCACTTATCGTTAAGATAGGTCCGAAAAACTTATTCCTGTGATCATTTGAGGTAAAAAAGAGAACAAACACAAAAATGTACGCGACTATCCTTTGGACCGACGTTGCTGTACATCCTATTCTCAGTACCATCTACCTGCCAAGACACCCCCGAGTTTATCAGAAACTTGAAAATCGAAGCTAGCACTGGGATATATTACGAGCAAATTGGGTCGATAAGAAGAACCATCATCACCTGGAGGATCAACGTTTTTCTACGTACCAATCGGCTTCAAGAGTCACATAAAGAATACAGAGACAGAATAGAAACCTTGCCCCGTTATTGTGGTCCAATGCTTGAAGCATCTTGCTAACAAGTAGTGAAAAATTATCACTTGGATTTAAAATTGGCTGCTATAGAGTGTATCTCTAATCATACTAGGAGAGAAATATTGGACCTAGAGCGAGCCACTGCTAAGAAACTCCCCTACCGCTTGCCACAAGAAATGAGAAGGCGCAGAACTACTCCGATGTTGGGCTTTGTAGGAGGTATCATCGGACCAGTCGCTGGATTTTCATCTATGAAGATGACCAGACTATGAAAACAAAAATAAATTACTTGAATAAGGCTCAAGCTAATTTGTTACATCTAATAGGACGACAGACGCATTTGGTTTGATCTCAACTAGAAGACATCCATAAAGTGATCCAAGGGCAGAAATGAGAACCAGCTGTCCTCAGACGAAGACTGGCTAAGACCACCCAACAATTAGAAAAAATTAGCTCTGATCTTGAGGAGTTTACACATAAAGACCTACTAATTCAGATGCTCCACGCAATCGAAGCAGGTATCGACGAATGTCTTCGATCAGCAAATCGAATTTTAAATGCTATTCACGCAGAACGCAGAGGATATTTGCACCCTTTCCTACGCACATCGAAACACCTGGAGCCGATATTTAGAGACATCCAAGACCACGCACCTAAATTTATATTTTTAGTCTCTGGACCTCAGGTGTGATTAGAAGAGCTTGCTCAAGTCGCCGTCACTTATAGAATAGACAGAATTTGTCTCATATGAGATGCATTCCATTCTCGTTCAACAATCTATTTTAGAAGACGGAAGCGGAAAAGCATTTATACAATCAGAATTTTCCCACGTCTCGGTGGCAGAATCGGTGAGGATATATCTACTCATGACAAGAACAGAGATTGCACAATCCACCCAATTGAGCGCCTACACTATTTGTCCGGTACCTTCCCGATATACGAGGTAACAAGCATCCCGACTTGTGAATCACAGCTCTTGTCAAGACTAACACTGTCCTAGTTCAAATTGTGTAACATCATAGTCTCTTACAATCCACAATCTTATGGAAAGCCATACCTACACTCAACGGTTGGAAATATTCAATACAAGGGATGGCCCCCACTAACTTGGTTTGTCCTTCTAGGCCAAATCAAGAAATTTCATTAGAGGAAATTAGTCTAGACCAAATTGCTCCAGGTTGCAGCCTAAGAACAACGCAGGTAACCCTCCAAGGACTAATGCTGGCGAGGGATACCACTATAATTATGTATGGACAGCGGCTTCATTTGAACCTTTTAGAATTATCAAAAGGTCTCCATGAGGTACAATTTCCATTTGTAAATTCAAAATCAATATCGATCGAGCCCACGAATGGTGCAACCAACAACAACTTCAAAGATAACAAATTGGCTCTAGATCAAATCAAACAACTTCTATACGATTTGAGTATACAACGACAGACGAAAGATAATCAATCAAAACTGATTCACGGATCCTATATTGATTTAGGATTGATGTCAACAGGAATGTTGATATATTGCTGCTACGCCAAAATAGCGGCATTTATATTGACGTATCTACGCTGTCGTCGTAATCGGGCAAACTCAGGCCCAATTTAATTGGAAACTGTATCCAACCTAAAAGAGTCGGTCGTCAGTTCGACAGACGCTGTTATCTACCAGGAGGTAAACCACGCAACTTCCAAGGAAGGACCATCATTTGTGTTTGCTCCTAACGGCAGTCCACAAACCAAACCAAGGATACGAATTCCCGTGCAGACCTTACAACCCGTCCAACATCAACCAGAGTTCTCATTGACCTGCTGCCTCGTAGTGTTCCTAGGATCCTTCGGGCCTCGTGAAACATCAGCTTGTGCCGCAATACACGCAGTGTTGTGACCAGTGCTAAAAAGGGAAAATGCTGCGCTTATCGGTGAAATTGCGAATTTTTGAGATCATCTAAAGTTCAATCATCGATTAATTCAACCAGGGTAGTTTAATATAGGAAACTTCGCGGAAATACAAATCTAGCGGTCTAGGTCTGGTACCTAGAGTTCGCCCAGCCCGTCTGGCTTTAGCTTCGCGCGACCCGTACGCGATCCGTCACTTCGCGAGACCCTTTAGGGAAAGCTGTTTCACGAAGAAGCAGTCTTTTCGAGACGTAAAAATCTGTGAACTACGCTGGTTGAAGTCGGCCATCAACCAGGAAAAGTGTGTGTTTGTGGATGAAAAAAGACTAGAAAACCACGGTTTCTCGAACCGAGCGTTTGGATTACGACGCATCGCGATCGTGTCGCGTGAGTGGAAGTGAAGGCGGCGGCGAATTGTTCGACTGGATCTACACCGAGGACGCACTGCACTCCAAGCACCGAGAATAAGGACAGATGTTGTTGCAATTTTCGACAGGTGAAACTTTATTAGAAAACGCAACATTATCGTGGCTAGCAATTGCCTTGTTTCCGGTCGTCGTTCGTGTCTCTCTCCTTTTCCGGAAATGTAAATTCACATAATGCCGTGGGACAACAATTCGGAAATTGTCATTGTGTCAGTGCGAAATTTCATCAAATGAAATTAGGAATTACTTTACTTGCCTGTCATCTCTTTATAGCTACCGAAGGGATGTTGCGCTGATTGAAAAATTACCTTCAATTTTGGAGAACCTTGGATCTTTTGGAGTGAAATCCTTTGATATTTCACTAAACAAAAACTTGTCACTTGTTGAGTGAAGAAGGACATTCTACATTCATTCAAATACATGTCTCAAGTACGAGCAACATACTTAGCTTAATAAATTGTTTTATATGAGTTACAAGAGTATTGTGACTTATTACCTGCCACATGATAATGCAGATGTAGGCCGCACTCAATAATTGGAGTAAGAAATTCAACAATTACCTACACGGGCACCCGCCAATGTCGATCTATCTGATATCGACGAATTAAAAAGGAACTCTCAAAAAGAGTTTGTTCACAGCCTAGGATCTAAAGGATGCCAACTTTTATTTTAGACGCAAAATTACTGAACCTCAAGGTTTTTCTATGTATTTGTGAATATGGCGTGCTGGCTAGTATATTATATACAAGTCAAACCAGTTCAAGATCTTTTCAGTGAAGGTCCAAGAAATATTTCAGAAATCAGTTTTTATTTCTGGAAACATAAGAATTTTTACTTTTACTTTACTCTTTTTCATGTTTATGATATTCGTCAATTCTGTTCATGAAGAGAAAATGAAATATAATACTAAATCAATCGCATTGTGAGGCAACTTCACCAATCAAGGGGTAGGGTGGATTGCGGATCATCGAAAACGGATGAAGTCAATTAACGCAACAATCTAAATTGAATTAGAGTTTTATTGTAACCACTTGCAATGTTGGTGGAACCTGTTGGCCCACAAGCAATGGTAAATCTCGTCGGTTTCCCCGAGCACGGGTTGAAATTGGAATTTCGCCGGATGGCGTCAGGATGATTTCTGGTGGATTTTGAGTGTCCTCGATGACGTCGTTTGGAGTACGTAAAGGCTTGAACGCTGATATGGTATAAGCTGGAATGCGGTGCATTGGATGTTCTAATGGACTTACAAATCATGCTCGTTGTGTTTCAATGGCTTCTTGAAGTTTGTTGACGCAAGAGCAACGCGAATTTCGCAGGATTGTTTTAAAAAATATAGTGCATGTCCTACATTTCTCGTGGGCGCTCATTCTGCCTAGATTTAAAAGTCACTCAGAAAAATAATCTTTGAAACAACACTGCATCCATTGTGGCATATGTTTATAAAGACAGAACACCCCAAATGGAGCACTGCTCTAGTGTCCGCACAGTGGGTCAAAATCTAATAAACGTGGCAAAAAATCGAGTTTACGTCGCATCTATATAAACCTTGTTACAAAGGGGTTTTTGGAGTCGCTGATTTGTAATCTGATGTCAAATATTACAAATTCAAATGATGGGTCCCATATGTCGGCCAAAATTCTTAAATTTGCACGCATTAGTATGAAACTTGGAATGAGGGGAGTTTTGGTGTCGCCGATCTTAAACTTAATATCAAAAGTTGAAAAATCAAAATAACGGATCCAAAATTGCGGATATTTGTTTTGAAAAATGCTAAAACTGAGTACAACGATGGACTCTTGTGATTTATTTTTGTTCTCGATATTTTGTCCACATTACTTGAAAAAGGTGGTTGGAATAATGTAATCTAAAGAAAGTAAATAATGGATATTTTTGGAAGAAATACAAAAATTATGGATACAAGTATAGGCGAAGTTTTTTTACATCGTGTAGAATGCCGAGAAATTGACAATCGGCAGAAAGTGCTTCATGGATTTTTTTTTGTAAACTACGCACCTGCCAAAAATATAATTACAAATCATTTTTAAGACATTTTTTTACATTTCTTCAATAGACCAGTTCAAATTGAAGAAGCATAAGAAAAAATCTTATATTTTTAACGTTTATCAGTTAATATATTCACTTTTCATCATATCTATCCTCGAAACAACGTTCCAAGTTTTTTTCTCGCACATTTGTCAATAAGCAATAAGAAGTCGAAATAACATAATACTCTAAAAATAAATAACTCAGGCCTTCTAGATTCTCAAAATATATTTACTTCATCATAATGCTGATCCTTGGTTTTGTTAGTATTAACTTCCTTGGGATTACATTTGGGATATCTTTAAGATTAATAGCAAATTTTTGGGTCTCGCTGACAAAATTCTCCAATAAAAATTCCTATATTATATTGCACAGATGCGGATATGCCACAAAGACACATAAGAACAGCTCAGTCAATGCGTTTGAGTCATTTGGAGATGCAAATGCAAGAATTAAGCCCCTCTTCTCAAAGTAGTGATCATACAAGTAAGTACATATTAATTTTTTGAATTTCGAAAAGATTGTTGTGATTAAGAAGAAAAATTCACTTCAAAAATGCCAATAAATTGCTTTTTCTGAATGGTGTTGGTCGTTGGAGACCCTAAAAAAAAGTTTCTAATTTTCACTTACAAAAGTACATATTCTTATGGAAAATTTAATAGCGCATGTTTTTTCTCTGCACGAAAATGTTGTAGCTTCCCCCTATTTCCAAAGTAAACCCGAAAGACATGTTAAAAACAAAAATTCTCCATATTTTAAAAGTTTATGAAAATTTATGAAATTCGTGGAGACTTATGGGAATTTATGAAATTTGACAAAATTTATGATAATTTATAGAAATTTGCGGAAATCTGGAGGAATTTTATGAACATTTACGGAAATTTATGGAAATTTGAAGTGAATCACTGTTTGTGAAATTGGTGGGAATATATAAAATTCATAGAATTTTTTTGAATTGAGATTTTTATGGTGCTGGATGTATGAATTGAGGTGGCGGATGCACTCGAAAATGGGTGGTAGTCGATCGAAAATCGATGTCTTATAAAACACAACTCGCGATTATTCGGCCGTTTGATTATAAAAATGCTTAAAGTTTTTGTGGTGTGTTTTAAATGCATAATGGATGACTACAATCAATACACTTCGATCAAAAAATGTTATATTTTTATTGTTTTTCATTAACAAATAAATTCCAAACGAAAAGCACGTTTCGCCAACTACGACCAGCGGTAAGGTCATCGAAAAAATGCTAGTTGATTAAATGTAAATTATGGTAATCGCAGTGAGTTGAAGTCAACAAAACCCTGCCATTGCCTGGAGCGTTTTATCGTTGGTTTGCCGCTGCCCTATTAGCAACGTCTGGCTGGTATGAGACAGGCCAGTGTCTTACTCAGCATCTGCTCCCTCTAGTCGTCCAGACTGGCAGGCCAAAGCGGAACCAGCCGGGCGCCAGGCTGCAAACAGATTCTTCTTTTTCTGGCGGCTAGCTGGCGCCAGTCTGCAGTTATTTTGCTGCTTTGTTACTTATTATTAACAAAGGCCGATACCGGAGCATCGGAGTTATTGAACAACAACGAACATACTACTTTTTTGAACAAATTGATCCTCAGGTTTTTTCAACCTCCAGCTATTCTCGTAGCCACCTATCCGCGTAGATTTAAAAAAGACTTGAAAATAATTTTTGAAATAATACTGCATCCATCGAGGCATACCAATAAATGTGCCAAAAATTCGATTTCTCGTTGCATCTGTATAAAATTGTATACAAGGGGGATTTTTGGACTCACTGATTTCCAATTGTGTTTCAGAAGTTACAACTTCAAATAGTAGATTCAATATAATGCAAAAAAGGGTTAAATTCGTTAACGTTTATCTGAAACATGGTACGATTGTCGTTTTGGGCTCGCCGATTTTAAGTTTATGCTGTTCGTTAGACAAATTATTCAATAAAAATCTGTATACTATATCTCACATGTGGAGATGTTGATATGCAAAGTGAACGTACAACACGGGTCGGTCCTAATCTGTTGATCTTGGACCATATGGACAATATGAGAATGATGGGACATGCCGACGGCTATACCGAAAATTCTAGTAATTCACGTCAGTATATTATAAATTTTTTTAAGAAACAAAAAATTGTTGGAATTCAGAAAAAAATTCCAATTTTATTTCTTAAACGTCAATAATTTGTTGTTCTCGTTGAAAGGCGTTGTCGCCAGGGGCCCTCTTAAAAAGTTTCAAACTTCAACTTACAAAAGTACATTGACTTCTATTCAAGAGAGGAACAGGCTCAGATGTCCTTTCGACATAACACTCTTGTTGTGATATCCGAGCCCATAACGCCGATACCTTTTGTTGATCCAGAATCTCTCTAAGCCAAACGGAAATTGAGATCAGAAATCAAACCTTTTCCCAGATCTCTTCAAATAGAACAAGGAATAAGGGATGAAGATACTCAAGGAAACGATTATGCCCGCTTCACTACTGATGAGGAATTCGAGAAGGATTGCTCTTCACAAGACGCAGTTCCTTCTGAGTATTGTGGGTTTTCTGGAGAAAAAAACCATCGACTCGGACGTCGAATACCCTTCAAGTGCCGAAAAATTAAATACGAATGAAAATCAAAGTGAACGCGTTGCTGAAGCTCTGATTACCTCTCACCTCAACGATGAGGAAAAGAACCTTGTGGTAGGCTGGGCAGGAGATTTCTCTGATGTGTTTTACATAAACGAAAAAATTTTGAGTACCACGAACAAGGTACAACATCGAATTCCAACGGCAGACGATGATGTAGTTTCAAGGAAACCTTATCGTCAGTCACCGCATGCGTTAGATCAAATTGATTTACAGATAAAGAAACAACTAGATAGTGGTGTAATTACTCACTCTAAATCATCATATAATTCCCCAGCAATAACAATACCAAAGAAGCTTGATGCTTCTGGGGTTAGGAAATATCGAGTAGTTATAGATTATCGTATTTTAAACATGGAAGTGATATGTGCGTCATCCTGCGGCATACCAGCGCCTTATGGACACTGTCCTTAAGGGGATGATAGGATCAGAAGCTTTTATATAATTGGATGACGTCGTGGTTTATTCGGAAACTACAACCTGACAAACGCGATTTCCTCCCAATGGAGATTACGTCAAATTATCTAAACCATTAACTGATTTATTAAAAAAGGATGCTAAGTTTGTATGGGGCCCAAACCAAAGGTGGGCCTTTTGAAAGCTACGTTTGTAGGGCGTTCCCCCTCAAGCAATCCTCCTCAAAGGACAATGTCAATAAGGTAAAAGGCTCCAGCGCGACTGAATCAAAATCCAAACCAATTGCCGGCCCTAAGTGTATGCCGTCCATTTTAAAAGCAGCTCCTACGCAGTCTAAGAAGTCAGGGAAACCCTTAACAACTTCATCCATGTCCACGGCTGGAACTTCGCGCAGAGAAGAGACTGTCCCCACGAAGCCTACAATTCCGGGGCGGGCAGCAAAGAAGACATTGGACCAATCTTACAAGCCCCTTTCCCTGCGGAAGAAACCTGATCTGAATCAAAGCGGAATTGCCAGTAGACTTAGATGAAGAAAGGTGGAACGACTAACAATCCCGGTACACGGAGACGAATCGACCTCGAGTAGTGATCCTTCGTCCAAAGGCGTTAAAAGCGATGATTCAGATCGTCTTGTATATAGAAAAGAACACAGTTTTCTACCTAGCGTTGAGCCCACTCTGCCGATTCCCAAGGAAAACCCTTTACCCCTAAGTGCACCTACGACTTTTATGAGTCCTTGCTTTCCTAGCCTATGTGAACAGGCCATCGATGTTTATGTTGACGGGGTTTGTGCTATAACAAGGAGGTAGTGCCAGAAGGTGGAATAGGCGTATGGTTCAGTCATCAACACTCATGGAATATTTCCTAGGCAGAAAAAGGTAGGCAAACCAACAACGCTGCTGAAATTCAGGCCGCCACGGCAGCTGCCAGAAGAGTCATAGAAAACGGCATCAGTAAATTAAGAATTGAAACAGACTCGAAGTTCCTCATTAACAGTTTCAGCTAGTGGATTCCAAATTGGGAAACTTATTGTTGAAAAACTATGGATGGTAAACCTATCGTTAACCGGACGGAACTCGAAAAATTAAGCGAAACTTCGAAGCCGCTGTAAGTCACTTGGAATCATGTTCCTAATCACCAAGGCGCCGAAGAGAATGAAGAGGCTGACCAGCTAGCTCGAGCAGGAATCATTCGACTCAAACCTAACGATTTTCCCCCGGAGTAAAGCACATTATATAAGCATCCAATTGATCCTACCTCCACGAGCGATGCAAATTCAATTGTTTACGCCAGTCCTCCGTGCGGTAGTGGCAACAGTAGCGATAGTGGTGGTGACGACCACAATGATCCGGGTTTAGACCTAAAGCGGGCTGCAAACTTGACAATGAGAACGGAAGTTCAGAAATCGATTTCCGAATTCAACCAATCACTGGCACAAAATGAGTCCTATTTTTGGAACACAAAAGGATTCGACGATACTCCTGGAAATGAAACGGTACACGCAGAGCGTAACGTAAAGTCGTTCCGTAAACAACTAAACACAAATAATAGTCCTAAACACGACTCTGCATTACTTGATACGACAAACCCGCACGAAATAAAAAATTCTGGTGCGGACAGAAAAAGCACAGGTGTGCGGTTCAGGAAATTTTCAGAGGTAAGCGTGTCTCCAATCGTAAGAACTCAACCCCCCAGAAAATTACTGACTCAGACACCAATAACTTGGAAATTACCTACTGCTAGTTTCACTTCAGCGGCAATTAGTAATTAAAATTTTCATGACGAAACAGAATCTAGTAAGAAGCACACCGTACTTCCATGTCAACGCAATACTCCAGCTCAATCGAGTTTCCCTTACACTGAGAGACGGGAAAACGCAGATTAAACCACCCCGCGTGGTTAATAACCCCACCATAACACACGAATGGACTGAGCCTGTTACTTATCGTAAAGGAAATTATGCTCACTTCCTTTTGGGTGATTGCGAACCTACTAACTCTGTATTTAGACTCTTGGTAGCAACAGAACGAGTATATCCTCAAGATCTTTAGGGAAATAGACTGTTAATAGGGCAGGTTTTAGTTACCCCCATTGGAAAATACAAGGTCTATTCCATAGTCGTAAAAGATAATAACTTTGACGAAATTAATGGAAAGAATGTAATTCAAGGACTCTAAAATCTCAGACTAGCCTAAGAACAGGAAAATCAAGAAACATGCCGAATGCTAACCGACTTGTTTTCAGATGGTAACATCACAATCACCTTGTGCCATGGAAAGCTAGAGGTTCCATCTGAGGAATCAAGGGCTAAAATTATTGCAGAATTTCAAAAAAGTCTCTTTGGAGGACATAAGCGAGTTACTAAGACGTATCGACGCATACGGAAACGATATACATGGCTCGGTATGGGCAATGACATCAACGCTTACATCGGACAATGTAAGCGTTGTCTAGAAAATAAGCTCGTGAGGGTACGAACGCATGAGCCTATGGTGATTACGGATACCCCAAACAGTGTTTCCGATAAAGTATCCCTCGATACCGTTGATAAACTCCGCACCACTGCTAACGGTAATAAACACATATTGACTATGCAAGACAATTTCAGCAAACTCTGCATAACCGTTCTAGTACAATAACAACAACGGCAGTCGCTTATGCGGTTGCAACGCACTTAATTGCCTAGTATAGGGCCCCTCGTGGTATAATCACGGATCGCAGACGAAGCTTCGTAAGTGAATTAATGCATAAACTCGGAAATATATTCGGTATCAAGGAAAGTACTATTTCCGGATATCGTCCTCAAATTAACAGCTCCCTAGAGCGCAATCATATTGTGCGCACTGACTACATAAAACATTATAAGGAGGATTACGATGATTGGGATAGGCTCGTTCCCTTCGCGATGTTTGCCTACAACACCTCGGTTCACGAATCCAGCAATTTTACCCCTTTTGAATTAATCTATAGGAGAATTGCCCAAGTACCCAGTTCCCTTTCATCAGACGAAAGACTGGAAACTTACGGCTTTTATCTCAGAGATTTGATTATCCGATTGAACGAAATTCGAAAAATGGCAGCAAACAATATGATAAAATCAAAAGAAAGTTCGAAAGTTCGATATGGCCAACATGTGGCAGGTCCATTCCACGACTACCTTAGGCACAACATGTGTGATCATGGCCGCCCTGATCACCTCACCAGAGCTGTTGTTAAAGGCTCCTTCGATATCCATACAGGTTCCAATCGCGAGTCCTTTCTCCTTCAGTTGTCCTTCAATTAGGTTTACTGCTCCGCTTAGGGCCGTCTTCGTCGAGTGACCAGCCCTATAGGCGTGTTGCTCTTTGTGAAGTGGCCTCCTTGACAAGACCTTATCGCGGATATATCCACAAAATGGGGTATAACCCCACGACAGAGTGCAGGAGATGCGGCAGGGATGATGAAACATCCCTGCATGTACTATGTCAGTGCCCAGCACTAGCTGGACTCAGGCAACAGACCCTCGGGGCCCATTCTATGGGTCCAGAGGAAATTACAACACGATCAGTAGCCGACATACTAGGCTTCGTCAAGATGTCTCGGGTCGGCTGCTGAGAGCGAATAATTAAGGGTGTGGCACAATAGGCTGTATAGCTTGAGCGCCAGAGGAGCTTTTCATGGGCTCCTCGCCCGTCCCAAAACTAACTAAGTAACTACATATGTGTATTCTCCCTCTTCGTCCTCAGTTGCCATACCAGTCGCTCCGGCACAGCCTCTATCCTCCATCCGGTCCCTTAGAATCTCCACCTCCTTATTTATTATCTTATTTTTCGATTTCCTTTCGAAGTTCTCTTCTTCCCTGTAAAGGCCCGCTTCCTTCCCCATCCTCGCATCAAAGTCTTCCACCCTTTCTTTAATTCTTTCCATATCATCCTTATTGTACACTGTCACAAACTTACACTTTACCCCTCCTATCTTTACTTCTCTCAATTGCACTCCCTCCCCCTCTTCCTCTCCATTAAGTACTTTCTCTAATCCTTCTCTAAACCCTATTATAATTCCCCCACTAGCTCTTCTTTGCTTCTTCATTCTGACCGCCTCCTGGAGTCTCCACTTGTACCCCCTTGGCAGTTTTGGCTCCATTGTATCCCATTCCTTTCTTTCTACCCACGTCTCTACCATTCTTACAACATCAAACTGTTGGATGTACTTACAGAACTCCTCACCCTTCTTCTTTATCCCTGCTACGTTCCACTACAGCACTCTACGCTGCATTACCCCCACCCCCTACTTCCTACGAAACAAGTTCCCCTGTTCTTCCTTCAACAACTCTTCCTCCTCGTCCCACACCCACATTTTCTCGTCTATTCTTATTTTCTGACATCCTACCTTCGCCGATCTCCCTTCACTCCTCTCACTCCTAGCCCTGTCGTACAACATTCTCTGCACCTCTCTTTCCTTTCTCGTCAAATCGTCATCGATGAAAACTGACTTATCCTTTATCCTACACTTATTTCGCATTAACCCCAACTTTTCTTCCCAGCTCTCCAACTCCACAACCGCCTCTTCCTTCTCCTTCCTCCCCTCCAATTAAAATTTTCTACTATCCCTGTAACACCCTATGCTCTGTAGAAGCGCTTCCACACCATCCCTTTCTTCACTGCTCTTTAGCTTGAACCCTCTTATAAAGATATTGTTCCTCCTGTCTGCCTTATCTCTTCTCTCCATTCTCATCTACCTTGCCCTTATCCTTTCCCTATCCGCCCTCTCCTCCATTTAATCCCTACGTTCCTCTACTTTTTTTTGCATCATATTCTCTTCCCTACCCAAACACCTTTAATTTCGCACCCCCACCGCCGTCAACTACTTCTATTTCCGCCTTGCCCTCCACCTTTTCAAGCCTTTTCTCCGTCCTTTCCTCCCACCCCCTAATCACCTCTTCCATCTGCTTTATTTCAACGTCTTTTTCTGTCCTACACCTCTCTCTCTCCCTCAGCTCTTTCATCTACTCTTCCCATTTCTCATATCTGATTCTCAAGTCCTCTCTCATGTCTTCCATCTGCTTCTTAGTCCCCCTTGCGTCCTCCCACAGCCCCCTGATCTCGCTTAACAGCAACCCCTCGCTTGTCTCCGGACTCTCTTGGTTGTCTCTCTTCCTCTTCAAGACATCCTCCCCGTCACAACACCCAACACAAACCTACTCACCTCCTAGGCTTCCACCCTCACAATCCACTCGCCCCTTCCACACAAATTCTGTAATATCCTATCACCACCTGACACTGAACACGTTCTAACTTCCGCCACCAACATGCAAGTCCGATCTTTTAAAAGTATATAATTGTATTTTGAAACTTTTTTTCGTATCTTGCATAATTTGATTCATTATCTAATGCCTTTTAATAAAATTATTTTTTTATAATGTTAAATATTTAAAAATAATATTCGATAAGTGTAAAAAACCAAGGTTAAATATCGTTTTTCAAAGAAAAAAAATATATATACGATATAATGTAAAGCCATATACATTTTTGAGACGAACTACTTGGGTTAACATTTTTCCGTTTCTTGCATAGTTTAAACAAAAAATATATTATTATATTTTTAATAAACTGCGGATGTCTCTCTTCTTCAAAATTTGTTAAGGGTTTGTATACCAAGAAAAATATAAAACTCCGTGTCACATGATTTGCATGATTCACTCAAAAAATAGTCACTTTTTACCGGACTATGTGTTTAACAGCTTTTCCAAGAAGGAACAATAATGATTTTTCATCATTGTTTTTACTTTTTGACTTCGTTTTTTTCTTCAAAAAATTTGACGTAATGTTTTATTTTCGTTTTAAGATACACAATCTACGTGAAAAACTTTATAGAAATGATATAGAAACCCAGTGGACTTTCCGTTTATCACAAAATTAGTGTCGGACAGTGAGTAAGCGCTAAGTCCGGGATCCCCGCTCTGCAGTGGCGCGGTCGAGCGCTCGAGCGCAAATACTCAAACCTCGATATCTCGGAAACAAAGGCTCATTAGATTGGAAGAAAAAATACGCCCTTAATGGATTTTTATATACTTTCATCCTGTATAGTCCCAGTCGAATCGGCGATGTTCATCTCGCGTCCTCTCCTTGTAAGTATAGATCTTACTTCCTCGTACGGTACGTCACCAGCAGTTCAGTGGATTTCATGGTAGTTGTATGTTATCCATGTATTTTTGCTCCTGTATCTTCCTGGTAGTGAACTCCTGCTACAAGGTGGTTCGAAGAGAAAGATGGTTGAGCGATTACCCCCACTAGCTCATATTGGTTTTTTCACTCCACGACTGATTGGCTGGTACTAAAGAATGGGGTCATGTATAATGAGACAATAGGCCGCTATGTTATCTGGGAAATTATCGCTGGATTCAAGCTCTGAACATGTATCTACTGATTCTGGTTATTTTTCATAGTGTGAAGCTTGAAAATTCGCATACATTTCAAAGAACAATGCAAACTGATTTTGTTTGAAGTTTAGATTGAAAATACCATATGGGTAGTATTGAGAATTCAAGAAGAGTTTCACGTTTGTAATGCTACAGTGGCCGAAGAAATTCGCATATATTTTACGCTGGTCTTTTCGACGTGTTTCAAATCCTAGTATAACATATCGTGGTTTCTCTAATTGCGTTGAAGTCTTCACCTGCCATAGATATACTTAGATATATTTAAGCAATTGTAACTTCTGACGATCTGCTGGAAATAAATAGGGAACCATCCACTCAAATTTTTGCAGTAGAATTTTAGTTTCTTCTAGATCTCCTGCTGCACGTTGATAATAGCATTCAAGTCTGTGCGTGATCTTGTTAACATAAGTTCAGGCTTAGCAATGACAATAATCTTTTGATACTCTTCAGCAAATCCAAGGATCATGCTGAGTAGGATCGTTGCATTAAAGTATCTACCTTAATTTGTTATTCTGAAATTTGCATCTGTGTTAGCCAGCCTGAATTTTTAGCAAAATCAAGCTGATTAAGAGTTAGTGAAATGTAACTTTTGATAGTGCTGTTATGAACAACACTTTTGCATCGGTGAATCTCAATGTCATTCAGTTTGTAACGAATTTTATCAAATAAAAAGCAGGTGGCATTACCAACTAGGTTTGTGCTTGTTTCGACTGCAGTTCCATAAGCATTGACTAGCCTTTGAAATATATATAATGAACTTTTACTTGGAAGAATGCACAAATTCTGAAGTAGACCTGCAATACAAATCTGCAATACAGAAGGAAATTCGAAAATGAACTGTTCGTGAACTAAATATGAGAGTTCACCAGTGAGTAATTTCTAGAGTTGAGTTAGGAGTATTGTACAGATATTTAAAAAAGAGATTCTTGATATGATAAAGGGTAGGTGCATTGCTAATATCGTATGGAACTTTATTCCATAACCGGGCACCTTTTACTATAAATGATGTTTGCAGCTGACACGTTCTGTGAAATGGAATTTCAAGGATTTTATGTATTTTACGAAGCTTAGACTGTGCTGGAAGGTCTCTGTCTACAAATTGGAAGAGGTCAAATAGATAATCAGGAGTTTTGTTCTGAAAAAGAATGTAGAGCAAATTACCCAAAAGAATTGTCTTCTCTTGGCAACATTAAGTAGACCAGTCTTAAATCTGTATGGAGTTATGTGTTCGTATTTAGGCAAATTGTAGATAAAACAGATACAGGCATTTAACGCACGCCCGAGCTTGAAATTTTCTTCGTCGGCCAAATCATCATATACTTAACAAGTACCAATTCCTATATAGTTGTTGGAGAATTCTGTATGTTTTCCTTAAGATTCTCTGTACCTGTTCCTTCCAGGACAAGGCATAGTTATGGAAATATCCCAGATCTTTAACTACTTCCGAAAAAGGGATAGTGAGACTCTCGATACAAAGTGGTGGAAATGATGCCAATGTTTCAAGCGATTGATATGATGTAGGTCCAACAACAATTTCCTGTGTTTTTCCCGGGTTAAGAGTAAGTCCATTCTTCCAGTCCCAGAGGATCACACGATCGATATCCTCCTGGACTAGAGCAAGTAATCTACTTAGTGAAGAAATTGGTTCCGATAAGTAAATTTTGAAATTGTCAGCATATTTGTGGTACCTGCAATGTTGAAGTTCACTTCCAAGGTCAGAGGTGAACAAATTGAAGAGGAGGAGTGCCAGAATGAAGCCTTGAGGAACCCCACTCTTGACCTGCCGCAAGTCAGAAAGTCCACCACTTCTAATAATAATTCTGCGAGACCGACTATTAAAATAGGATTCAAACTATTTGATGAGAGAGTTTGACACGTTATAAGATTTTAACTTCTGTAAGAATAACTTATGTTTAACCATATCAAAAGCCTTCGAAAAATCAAACAGAACAACGATCGTGATCTTCCTTATCTATTGCTAATTTGAGATCCATCCTTACTTTAAGGAAAGCAGTAAGAGTGATATTTTTCGCCCGAAAACCTGATTGCATCGGGTCAGTAGCCTTAGATATTTCGAGAAATTTGGAAAGTAGCAAGTGAACCATTGTTTCAAGTGGCTTAGACAGTGTACATAAAACATAATTTGGCCGGTTGTCTTTCGGTAAAGTAAGTTTAGATATCTGGAAAGATACCTACCTGAAGGGAAGCATCATAAATACGAAATAGAATAGGAGAGATAATTGGAAGGGCAATTTTAATCATTTTGATTGATATTCCATTAGTCTTAATGGCATTTTATTTGATTACAAGTGGTTTTTTTTCGAAAGTATTCCAGGTGTGATGTCATCGAAAAAGAAGTCAGAGTCATTAAATGTTCTATTAAGAGGGGTGGTGGAAGATAATGGCGATAAATCTGCAACTGGGAATCTAAAAAAGTCTTTAAAAGGTCATCAGGCGGAAAATTACTATCTATAGATGCGTGCCTGGGCGGAATTAGGTGTGAACGTCTAAGGAGATGCCAAATGTCCTCTTTTTTGTCTCTATGTGCAAATTCGTTATAATTGTATTGATTGAACACACCTCTAATCTTAGTTTGAACTAGATACCTGAGTTTACGGAATTGAGCTAGCATTACACTGCTTCATGTTCTTTTTGCAACTCGGTGCTTGCCATCACGTTCCCTCATCAGATTTTTAATTTCGGATGTGATCCAGGGCGCACCTTTATTAAGGTTTTTAGGAACGTGTAGCGCAAAAAATTTGTTGAATGCGGTAACTAGGTAATTAGTCAGAGCGTCGATTTCATGATTTATATCTGTATCTAGTAATATTTCTCCTCAATCATACGTCATTAGAAGTTTCGTGGAATGTACGTTCATCAATTTTAGAGAGATTCTGCACCAGTCTTTGGGTTTGTTTCGAATTCGTTTATAGTAGAATGTAAAGGTAATGTTAAGCAAGTCGTGGTTAGAGAGAAAAGGGATAGCATGTTGTTCCTAGGAGACAACCTTATCAATATCGTCTACAATCATTCGGTCAATACGAATACTGAAACGAGCAGTATGTTGAGTGATATCATGAGGTACAATCGAGAGTCCCGAAGAGTATACCGAACATGTTAGATAATCAGAATGATTGGAAGTGAGATTTCAGCTAGTGTTGAAATCTCCAGTAAGAATAATGTTATTAAAGTTAGGGATAAGTGAAAAAATTACCGATTCAAGTTCTGTGCCATAGGAGGCATTGGGTGGTTTATAAACCTCTCCCACTAAAATTCTATCAGAAGTTAACTTAACTTCAACAAAAAGAAAGTCGGTCGACGGATAAGTATCTACTGGACTCACACTTACCATAGTCCCACTCAGACCACCATGCAGGGAAAGACAAACTCCACCACCCTTCTCGCGTCTCTGTTTCTTCGAAAGAGCGAATAGTTGTCAATTAAAACGAGGCTAGAGGGTAATTTTGGATTAACCAGGACTCAGAAACAGCTATTATATGGTAGGAACATGTACTGAAGAAATGGTCGAATTCTAGAAAGTGTGAGAAGAGAGACGGGGCGTTCACATGACAAATGCTTAAGATATCCATGGATAAATAGGAGAAAAATGTTATAGAAAAACAATTCAAAAATAGGAAGCTCACACAGCGCACGTGAAAATTGACTGAAACAAAGAACCATTATCAATACACCTCAAACTAAGTGATTACAAATCAAATTAGAAAATCGGTAATGAATACAAGTAAAAAAGATACTAAATGGATAATAAACGATGACAAAAATAGTGGCGCAGATCTCTAGACAATTTATCAACAAAAGTGGAAAATTTAAGATATCCAAGGTACAGAATTAAGCCTCATATTATACAATTTTTCTCAAGAAGACCAAAATCAATATTTAACGTTACTAGTTTAAATATGAGATTAAGTTTGCGATCTGAAGATTTATATGTACTAGATATAAAAAACTGAAAAATATTGAAGGTATATTTACCAACGGGCATCAAGTAGCCAAGCAATAAAAATATCACACCATTGTGTGTGTCACCATTCCGTAGAAAGCCTAATTGCTATTGGAATCGTTCTATGTGTTGCAGCAGTGATTCCTTGACCAAGAGCTATTTCTTCCATTTTTACATTATGACCTTCAATCTCTTTAAGTTGCTATTTAGCCGAACTGGAATCCTTTATAGCTTTTGCTACATCAGCTGCTCCACCAGGAAGTGCTTCAAGTGCTCTGAGTCCAGCAAAAGTGGTAATTAGTGATGAAATACCATCAACTTTTGAGGGTAGCGATGGAATTACGAGGTGCTCTCACCTGACGTCCACCTCTGGCTCTTTTTATGGCGATAGACCTTGTTTTAAGTCATGTTTTAAGTCCTTTGACGCTGACGGCAACGGTAGTGGTGACTGTGACTGTGGCGGAAATCATCCCTACCTCAGGGTGATGGACTAGCGGACCTCGCAGAGAGCTCCGACCTTGTAGATGGCACTGACTTCGGCGACGGTGCCGACCTGAGAGACCATGGCGGCGACAACTACGATGATGTTGAGCATGGACAGTCTGGCGGCGATGTTGTAGGTGGCGTTGTTGTGGGAGTAGGCGGTGGAGGTGGTGGTGGGGTTCGTGTCCTGGGGGTGAGCACCAGGCAATACTCGAATTCGGGTGAAATCTTGAAATAATTGTACAAATATATATTAACTGAGAAATTATAAAAACATGTGACAAATCGATATGCAAAGCTATATGAAAAAAGAAAAGCGACTCGTAAAATGAAAACGACGTGCAAAATTAAAGCAACATACAAAAAGCAAAGCGACATACAAGCAACCTATCATACAATAAAGCGAAGCGACATGCAAACTAGTTAAGGAAATAACCTGCAGTTCGTATTTCACCACATCAAGGGACTTCCCAATGCGGATACTCTAACGAGAATCCCAGGGTTGGGGTTCAACGTCGGGAAAATAGGTACCTGATATACCGACTGAGGCTCTACCAATTGTAGGAATCTGCATTACCGACCGATGGTGATTACCTCATGGCTATAAGTTAGCATAGCAAAAAACATTGTAAACCTGATTGAGAGTGGCCTTCGTAAAGTCCGGTCATTCGGCAGTTTGCCCAAGCAGTTTGTCCGGGGGGTAATTGATTGATGAAACAGAGGCCGGATAATTACCGAGAGCTGGTAAATGAACGGACAAGAATCCATGACTCAGTCAATAAGGATGGTCTCTGTTTTACCGACCGAATCCACAAGCAGCTTTTATGAAGGCGGCGCATGTCGGATCCCGGATTAGTCGAATTACAAACACTTATAGAAATGTCTAAGATTCTTATTTGTTAAACTTTCCGGAACATATAAGTTCTCACAGAGCGATTGGTATTTCTAGAAAGCTGGAACGAATTCGTGTTTCGGTGGAGGAGGT
Source organism: Andricus grossulariae (assembly GCA_011634705.1). Taxonomy (NCBI): domain Eukaryota; kingdom Metazoa; phylum Arthropoda; class Insecta; order Hymenoptera; family Cynipidae; genus Andricus; species Andricus grossulariae. Next base: position 105,374,367 of record JAABKJ010007545.1, on the reverse strand, counting down.
GGGTGCCTACAATGCCGACCGAGATACCTAAGTTTTATACGGATTGGATCGGGGATTCCCCTGAGTTCTAATATGATCCATATGTAAAATGCTTATTTATGTAGTGCTAAAGGAAAAGAGATCGCGCAAAATTTGAATATGAAACCGAACGATGTATGTCCAGTTTTGAAATTTGATTGCAGCTCAACGATGCTTGAATAAAGTCCAACGTTGAAAATGCAGCCCCGCGACGTCTGTGATTATCCACCGCCGAGAGAAAGAGATATTTGGATTTGGAATTCAACCCAATGATGTCTGTAATAAATAACGCCGGAAAGAAAAATGCACAATGAAATTTAAAATAAGCTTAACTGATTCTCAACTAACTGGATGAGTTTAAATAAATTTTTACTCGATGTGAAATAAAGTTTTTGTTTATTCAAGAAAAAAGACTAAGCCTAATTTTACAAGAGAAAATCTCAAAATGTATTGTGATGAAAGTAAACGTAGTTGAAACGAGATCCAGTTCCTGACAGAAACAGCATTTGGAACTGCACAATTTACATTTCAGCATTGAAGGGTGTGATTGGACCTTATTGAAACTGTGCTGCATATTTTCTTTAGCTCTTGTATTTGTAAGGCAGCGAAACCCAGTAGTAGGATGGTTCAAATAGGTAGGCCACAAGGTAAGCGTCTTCCTGAAGAGGAATTATAGCAACTGATTTAAAGTCATTACACATAGTATAATCCAGGGGTCCGCTGCGAGGAGAAATTTCTCGAGTTCAACTCTTTCAACACGTGTTTTATTTTCACCACTCAGCCTCTTCCCTCAGCTGAAAAAGTGAGACGGAAGTTTTCCGTTGCTGAGTGAGGGGGCGTAGTGGTGGAAACGAGACATGTGTTAAAAGTGCTGAACTTGAGAAATTTCTCCTCGCTGCGGGCCCCTGGTATAATCCACTCCACTTTATGAATCGAGATCTCAAATTCAGCTGCCGGATCGAAGAAGGGCACATGAATTTTCTCGGCTCGAGCGCGATCAGTTCTCGTAGTTTTCAAAATTTGTTTAGAACATTAATTTTTGGAAATTCAAATAATGTAAAAATTTGCTTGAATTCAGTAAGACAATATTTTTAGAATTTTTCTTTTTATCCTGTCAGGGTTCATTTGCGCTCGCGCCGACAAAATTTATGTAACTTTTTTCGATCCGGCAGATCAATTGCTATTCGCCTGATGGCGGTTGTCCTGCTTGAACAATGGCATTCAAGTCACTGCGCGAACTTGTCAGGATAAATTCATGCTTTGGGCTTAAAATGATCTTTCGATAGTCTGCAGAAAATCGTATGATCATACTGAGTGGTATAGTGACATCGAAGTATCCCTTATAATTGGTAAGACGTTTTATTCCTCCCGGGATGTCAAGCCATACTGCATTCTCCATAAAATAAACTTATTCAGGGGTAAGTGAGACGTAGCTTTTTATAGTGCTAATAAGAACGACATTCTTGGAAAGATCAATCTACAAACCATTGATTTCATAGCGAACTTCATCAAACAGATAGCAGATGGTATTACTCACTAGTTTCGTACCAGTAAGAAAGAGCACGTTCTGAGGTGTTAGCGCCTTGTGTACTGCTTGCAAACTATCTTGTGTTTAGCATTTTGACGCTCTTATATAGACTACTTAGGAATTGTACACGATACCCGAGCTGAATTTGATGTATTGTGTTCACAGTGATTGGAAGGTAAATTACGTGTGATGGTACGTCAACGATATTATATCCTGGTGGTATAACAGGAAAGAATCCATGAAGCGTGTGCACTTTGCGGTCGTTGATGTAAGCTCCCGCAGTGATATTGCATTCAACTCATAGCCGTCAAGTGCTAATTCCGTCTAGACATAGCACAGACAAGTTTCCTGTTGACGTGAGAGTAAATGGTTTATCTATGATGCTGCTCTTCTCTATACTGATTCTAGTCAGTTTATCACAATCTTTTATATAGACAGTAATCATCTTTTATATGCAGTTGTCCACATAGAAATGTTAATCACAAGTTTCCACATTCAACACTGTCATACTTCTGATGTCTGTCATGATTGTATTTTATTTCGCTACCAAAACGAAGGTAATCTATAAGGTTCGTCGGTAGACAAAGATCAAAGAAACTGTCAAAGTATAGGCCATTATCACTGATCTTTTTATAACTCACACAGTGGGTACCAGGGCCATAACTATCATCAAGGTGGATAATAGCTGACTAAATACGTTTAGGTCCCTTCACTAGTAGTCGATTGCGCATAAAAATTACACGAAAATATGGAATCTTGAGAGCTTCAGCATACTTGAACAGATCGGCATTAGCGAATGCATGGTGAAGTCGCTTCACTAAAAGTTTTTTGGTGCCTGTCTTGGTAGAACTCCCTGTCCTTTTCAGCAAGGTTTCGAATGAGAAACTAATCCTTTTCTGCAGGGCTTCGGATGTAAAAGCTTTCCTAGATCAATGGCCTTCATTGAATTGTGATGACGTTCAGCTTCTGCCAGTTGTTGTTTGGCTACGCTAATCAGCACTGATTCCAGCAAAAATTGGAATTAGTGAAAAACACCGTGAACTTTCAAAGGTATTAGCAGGACACGTGAACTTTGGACTTGCTGTTTATTGCCTATGCTTTTCACATCTTCCTGTGCGCCTCTGCAGACTTGATGGCCACTTTAGCTTCACTACTTCGTCTCATTGATTTTTTAGCCCGCATTTACAACCTTTCTAAATAGTCCAGGAGCACTATGTCGGGCCTAGCCGGTTAAGCATGAAAATCTGCCCCCGCACGTATTAAGTTGAAATTTACGTCATAGTTTCATACCCATGTAAAGTATAATTTCGCTCAATGATAACCTTAAAATTGCACTTTGAGTTACTCATGGAGGGGGAAAGAAAAATAAAAAAGTGTTTTTTCTCGAAAACCACTCAACCGATTTTGATGAACAAAATATATGTTACATAAATCAAGGAGAGTAATGTAAAAAAATATGAAAAAATTTTGATAAAAAATATGATTAAAAAAATTTGTTTGAATCTTTCAAAATTTTTGTTGGTCACATTTTTGAGATACAACTACAATTTTCTCTGAAAAATGTCTTCAGATTATTAGCTACGCTCATACGGCACCCTCCCGCACGGCTGCGGAATTATATACCATCAAGTGGTTCAATCTGTTTTTATAAAAAAAAAGTGTCATCAATATCAACGAGACCATTAAAAAAAAATTCTGTTGAAAAATACATCTCTTAATTTTCTGACGGGAAAATCCTTACGTTATCTGCTTTGATATATATTTTTTCCTATTTTTTTGTGGTGGTATATCATGACTGGAAAAATCACACGCGCAGCGCTGGCCCGTGCTATGATAAATCATAGTTTCCAGAGTTGACCACGAGGAGGTTGCAGTACGTTTTAAAACTCCTTATCGGGGTGCTTTTTTAATTGCCTCTCACAAATCGGGATGCTTTATTATCGTGAGTCCCCTCGCGCCTCTCATATGAACTCTTTATCACAGGGATTTTAATCTTCCTCGCTGTCATCTTCAATCACTGGAGTGAAGTGATTTTTTTTAATACATTGCTCAGTATTTCAGCTGGTTTTTCGATAGGTATCTTTCATGGGATAAATAATACACTATAGCAGCATTGTGCGAACAGCAACCAACAGTTCGTCTACCATTCGCACACTCGCAAGCGTAATCTTTTAGACCAGAAACTCCAATGCTGTGAGGTTTGTATCTTAAGAAACATCTATATCTAGTGCGAGAAATATGTCTGGATGGAACTTTTAATTTGAGTACATTTTTCTCATCTTGAGCATACTCAATGTTCAGTTTGCCATCTGTGTCCAGCATTTCTGTCAAGTATGACGCCGATTGAGAAAGTTGGTATGATCCAATGAATAGAATCTTCAAATCTCTTTCGGTCATTTCCGGAAAATCCAAAATGTCAAAATGTCAAAAGACCAAGATCTTCGTTATAAATTCTATTTTTTATCATATGAGTTCGACAACACTGGTTTCCAGCTGGTGTGTATATTTTATTTTTAATATGCGGTTGCATTCGACCTTCTCTGCAAACTAGAGTCAGATTTTCCTTGGAAAAACAAATGCAACAGTATTTATGCGTCGAAACAGTCCTCTGAATCGGCATTTTAACGAATTCTTCCTCGCAGATAGCTTTCTCTAATTTAAATTTAACATGGAAAGTTGGATCTTTGGAAATCGATTCAGAGGAAAGAATTTTTTCTTTTACTGGTTCAGAATCTTGATCCGGCTTTTCTATCTTATAAATAGAAAGACGACACCTATGACACAAAGTATCAGCGACAGATATTGTTCTTTTTAGAGAAAAGAGAAAAAGCATTTGCTTCATCAATATTGTTTACCAATTTCTTCTTACCTTTTGTCAGAAGGCATCGTCTTTTTTTCTTAACTTCACACAAATGAAAGATAAAATAATTTCAATTACACTGAATGCTACAATATCGTGAACAATCACAATACAAGCACACGTTTACTGTCATCACTATTTTGCAATCTTGAATCAAATGATGCCTAAGCATCATCTACTCAATGACTTATATAAAACACGGAAACAAATGACACCCTGTATGATCCTCTTCTGTTTTTCAGCTTCACACAACAGCAAGTAATTGAAAGTCTGTGTAATTTTTTTCCCACGATTTCAGTCCTTTGTAGCACTGGCCGGAGCTGCGTGTGTGATTTTTTCAGTCATGATATACCGGCAGAAAAAAATCGGAAAAAATATATGTTAAAGCAGATAACGTAAGGATTTTCCTGCCAGAAAATTATGAGATGTATTTTTCCACAGAATTTTTTGTAATGGTCTCGTTTATATTGATGGCACTTTTTTTCATAAAAATAGATTGAGCCGCTTGATGGTATAGCATTCCGTAGCCGTGTGGGAGGGTGCCGTATGAGCGTAGCGCTGCATGCATGGTTTTTATTTTTTTTTACCCATGTTATATCTCCACAAAATATTCAGCAAAAATATATGTTAATGCTAATAATCTGAAGATATTTTTTAGAAAAAATTGTGGGTGTATCTCAAAACTATGACATAAAGAAAAAACTTTGAAAAATTCAAACAAAATTTGTTTGGTCATATTTTTGATCAAAATTTTTTTTTTTTTTTTTACATTACTCTCATTGATTTATTGAACATATATTTTGCTCTTCAAAATCGGTTGAGTCGTTTTAGAGAAAAAAAGCTTTTTTTATTTTTCTTTCCCCCTCCATAAGTCACTCAAAAATGCAATTTTAAGGTTATTATTGGGCGAAATTAAACTTCACATGGGCATGAAACTATGACGTGAATTTCAACTCAATACGTGCGGGGGCAGATTTTACATGCTTAACCGGCTAGGCCCTTTCGCGTAGAAAATGCGACCTGACAGTTGAATTCTAATTTTTGTAGTGTTGCCATGTAGAAAAAAAGTCCATATAGTTGAAACCAACAATTAGAAAGCACTGTGTGTGCAAATAACACAGGACCACAAAATCTAAACTCTTGCAACACGGACCAGACTAGGTGAGTCTTATATTTTCGGTGTTGCTGGATTCGAGTCCGTTGTCTGTTTGGTTCCACCAGGTCAGATCCGAGGTCAATTCAAGGTCAAACCTACAAATTGATCGCTAACCAAATAAGTCAGAATACATAAAGGTTTTCGGAGTCGCTGAATTTAAATCCGTTGTCCGTTGAGTCCCATTAGGTCAAGGTCAAGGTCAGTTTGAAGTCATACTTACAAAATGCATCGCTAACCAATTAGGTCAGGGTACCTATAGGTTTTCGGGATCGCTGAATTCAAATCCGTTGTCCAATTGGTTTGACCTTGAATTGACCTTGACCCTGACCTTATGAGACCGAACAGACAACGGATTTCAAATCAGTGGCCCTGCAAACCTATAGGTATCCTGGCTTAGTTGGTAAGCGATTAATTTTGTAAGTTTGACCTTGAACTGATCTTGACCCTGACCAGAAGGGACAAAACGGACAACGGATTCGAATTTAGCAGTCCGAAAGCCTATAGGTACCCTAACTCAATTGATTAGCGATGTATTTTGTAAATTTGACCTTCAACTCACCTTGACCCTGACCTGATGGGTCCAAACGGACAACGGATTCAAATTCAGCGGCCCCGAAAACCTATAGGTATTCTAACTTATTTGGTGAGCGATGAATTTCGTAAGTTTGACCTTGAATTGCGCAACGTGACGCAGTTACCAGCTAGGCCTTTGGGGTACTGCGCTTTATCACAATGCAATAAAGGAACGCCCGAATCGAAATTGCTAGAATTAAATTTCGCATGTATACTGTATAAAAGTGGCTTAAAAAAGATGTTCAGTTTTTTTCTTATAACAAATGAAATAACTCTGTTAATTTTCATTTTAGAAAGCTCAAGTTCGTACCAAATATATAAAAAGAATTCTAATAATTGTTATGAAATTCAAAAAACAATGCATTCTAAATTTATTGTTTATAATAGTATTTGATTTACGGAAAAGCTTTCTAAACTGAAAAATTACTTTCGCAAAAAAATGTAAAAATACTTAAAATGTTGTCTTATAACCCTGTGTGCGCGAAAGCGGCTTTCCCCATTTCTCCACCAGAGACTGCGACAAGCCCTCCTCCATAATCACTCAACATGATCAACAGGAAAATAAGAATGCATTGCCTATCAAATGGATTTTACCACGATTCCATAAAGTTAGAATTGACGGAGCTATTTCATTTGTTATAAGAAAAAAAAACTGACCATATTTTGTAAGCCACTTTTATGCTTTTTAATTATAAAAAGTCGATCTGCAGTTTCGGAATTTTTTTTTAAAGCAAACAAATAAACATATCTTGACGTACGACCCTTCATTTTCTACACATTTGTAAAAATTACATTTATTATCGAATCTTATTTTCTGTCAGATATATAGGTTCTTTGCAATAAAAAAAAACTGTTTTCGCTATGTTTAACTATTGTTTACACACACACACAGTGCTTACTAAGGGTTAGCTTCAAACACATGAGCTTTTTTTCTACATGCTAACACTACAAAAATCTGAAGTCAAATTTTGGGTACCATTTTCTGCGCGAAATGAGCCTTTTTTCATAAGGCGTCTGAACTAAAAGGCTATTATTATTCTTTATTAATTTTTTTAAATACGCTGCCAAGCTTTACTGGGTAGTACATGATCTGTAACGTTTCCTGTTTCAACTTTTTCGCAATTTCGCGAGTATGCAATGACATGTTCTTTACACGCTGCGTCTAACGGATTGATACCTGGATCACCTCTGGTCTGTCGCTTGGCTACCTTAGTACCTGGACCACAGTATTGGTATCCAGCTGAGTGCAACTCAAGGAGCAAGTTGTTGGTGATTAGGTTGACCAATCCTTTACGTCGATAATGACGTCGTGCCATTTGGTTTACGGTGTACAGCGATTCTTTACTGAATGTCTGAAAGCTATATAAGCGCTGTATTTATAGCTTTTACATCAGTTGAGATCAAGATGCGGCTCGAAAAACAACCCGTCAAGCTTCCGGTTCAACAGCTTCGAGTACCAGATTGGCGAGTTTTTCGCCAAGAAGGTACGACAAGCCAAGAAATCAGCAGGCGGAAAGGATACGGCTTCAAAGGGGAATCAGACGGAAGCAGACCCCGCTCTCGGCAAGAGAGTGAGAGAGCCTACTCTGAGTCCCCAGGAGACGGCAACTCGAAGGCCATCGTCTAAAAAGCTGAAGACCCGCACCGATGGAGCGAATATACCAGCAGAACGGCATGAACAACAGAGGGAAAAATCTCCCTCTGAACCAAGAAAGAAAAAGGAGGCCTCGAGAAGCGCTCGACCGGAAGCAGTTCTGGTGAAGCCAGCTCAGGGGCAAAGCTACGCGCAGGTTCTCAAAGACCTGAAAAGAAAGATTAAGCCCGACACCCTTGGTGTTAAGATCAAGGGTGTCAGGCAGACAAGGAGTGGCGACGTCCTCATTGAGGTGCAAAGCGAGGCAGAGGGCAGAACCAAACTGTCCTCTGCAATCAGAGAAGCAGTAGGAGAAAGGGGTAACGTGCGCGAGCTCGTGCCCCGCACCGAAGTGGAGATCCTAGATCTCGACGAAACGACGGAGGAAGAAGAGATAAAGGAGGCTCTGAAGGCACACTTCAAGCAGAAGCAGCTGGGTGACATCAGAGTGCGCATTACAAGAAAAGCCTACAGGAGAACCCTGAAGGCACTTGTCGAGCTGGGGGAGGAGTCGGCCGCAAGGTTGACTCGAACCGGACACCTGAATGTCGGGTGGGTCTCTTGCAGTATGCGTAAGAAGACAGAATCCACGAGGTGCCACCGCTGTCATGGCTACGGCCACCTGGCAGCGAAATGCGAAGGTCCAGATCGGACAAAATGTTGCTGGAGATGTGGTGTGGAAGACCATATTCTTTGTCTATATTTGAATATTCTGAAATATTCTTGAATGTTGAAAGTTTTTGAGTTTACTGACAATTTTTAAATGGTCTTAAACATTCGTTAATTTTCAACTGAATCTAAGAATTACTCAACAATTTTAAGGATGAAAATGCGACAGTCATAATAATATGTGGAGAAAATGTTGCAAATACGCAATTATAGAATACAAAAAAAGAGTTGATATGATTACTTATTTCGTAAGAATTCCATAATACTACATATATTATATTTCAAATTGCTAAATTAGGTTAAATGAAAGAAAATCAAAATCTGATTTCTTACTGTCTAACAGCAAATTTTTCACACAGAACCTATACTAATTTCAAAACGAATGAACAATAAATTCTTGTTCGCCACCTAAAACCATAATAATACACTAAACCATTCACGCAATAGCTCTACTTCTAAAAATTCAATTAAATATGATTTTTCAAGTTTTCATTGACACTAGAAAATTATGGTTAGATATGTCTGATTCACTTTCTGATATTTTTCCAGTCTTTAAATTAGAACAAATTCAAATTTCAAGCCTTAAAAATTAGAAAATCTTCAATTAGAAGCCCTTAAAATTGTTTTGCACTTGATATACTTATAACGATATAATTCAAATTGGATCCCTGAATTCTAAAGAAATAATAAAATACTGACTGTTCTTTGCGAGTTGCTTGGCATTGGTCCTTCGCCTTCGTCAGATCATAGTATTGTTTGTTGTGATCATCAATCGATTTCCTCTGTTGTTCCATTTCGCGGGTATATTCATCAATCTTCTTCTCCAAAGCGATCTGCTTCTCCGCATCTTTCTTCAAATCCTCGCTGATTTTTCTCTGATGTTCTTCTTTATCTCTGATCTGCTTGGTCAACTGTTTTAATTCATTCTGGATCCACTTGTCTCTCTCGTCCTAAAAAATTCGTTCAAGTTCATATCAGTAGTTAAAAAATTAAATCAGATATTTATTAAATTAACATCCATTTCAAATTTTCTTAGAGATTTAATTACCTTGCTCGTGAATTGTGAACCTCTTCCTTGCTTCGCGTACAATTCCTTGCGCTTCTGTTCTTTCAGGGCTAATTCTCTCGTGCATTCTTCTTCCACGCGCTTCATCTCTTCATACTAAAGGAAAAAAGCGGATTTCAATTTATTTCGAAATTTGTTAGTTTCTAGTGTTTTTTTGTTGTTGTTAAATTGTCTTTTACTATACCTCAGGCTTGATTGCTTCGAGTTCCCTCTCCCTCTCGGCGATGTTCGCCTTGAGTTTCTCCAACTCTTGTTGAGCCCTCTTGCGACTGTCATTGTCTCCCTTGACTTCTTCCAACAAATCGTTGATCGTTAGTGTTAATTTTGTCTTCTCCTTCAAAAGCTGCTGCTGCTCCGCACTACATAAAATAACACTTGGTTAATTTTTTCGAGGAGTTGACACTAATACTTCACCAAAAGTTCAAAATTTTAAAGGACTTTATCAGATTTCACAAAAATTTCAAATATTTCACAAACATTTCAAATTTTTTAAAGTATTTCAAAATTTTTTTGGAAGATTTCCAATGATTTCAAACTATTTCACAAAAGTTTCAAAGATTTCGCAACAATTTCCAATATTTCACAAAAATGTTGTAAAAAGTTTAGGATTTCACCAGAATTGCAAATGTTTAACAAGCATTTCAAGAAGATTTCAAATTTTTTTAAATATTTCAGAAAATTTTTGGAATATTTCAAAGGATTTAAAAATATTTCACAAAACTGTCAAAGAATTCACAATTTCAAATATTTCACAAAAATTTGGTAAAAACTTCAGGATTTTACAAAGTTTTTAAATGATTTCATAAGATTTGCAAATAAAAAGTTCACCAAGATTTCAAAGTATTTCATAAGATTTCAATTCTTTTTAACATGGTGTCCAGCTATTCTTAGGAAATAAATTTAAGGTCTTTTCAAGGTTTTCCAGGTCAAGAAGTCAAGTTTTTCCAGGTCTCCTTTTTACATCAAATAATAAAAAAACCGTTTGTTCTAGATGTAAAAAATAATCCATTTCATTTTTTATTGGCCAACAATTTTTAAAGAAAGCAGAACCATAAATAAACAAATTCTTAATTTTGTTGCGGAATCTTTTGCAATCTTTGTGAATTCGTTGAAATCTCTTGAAGTAATTAATATCTTGAAATTTCTGTGAAATTTTTTGGAATATTTTTAAATTTTTGTAAAATATTTTAAATCCTTGAAATCTTTGTGACATTTTTTTAAATCTTTTGAAATTTTTATTGAAATATTTGTGAAATCTTTCTGAAAATTTGTGTATACTTGAAATAATTAAAATATTTGTAATCTGTATAAAATCTTTTGAAATCTTAGAAATCTGGTTTACATCCCTTTTAAAATCTTTTAAAGTTTTAACATCTTCGGAAATATTCGAAATCTAGCGTACACGCCTTTTTCAACTCTTGGAAATCCTTGCATTCTTTATGAAATGTTCGAAATCTTTGGGGAGTTTTTGTGAAATCTTTAGAAATATTTGTGAAATCTTTTTTATTCGTTTAAATTATTGAATTACTTGAAATCGTAGTGAAATATTTTCAAATCTTCTAAAATTTATTGAAACCTTTTGAAATCGTTTCAAACCTTCGAAATGTTTCAAAATCTTTAAAATCTGGTATACTTTCCCCTTTTTCAAATCTTTGAAATCCTTTAAATCTTTTGAAAGTTTCAAAAGCTTCGTAAAATTGTTGTGAAATATTTGAAATCTGGTATACACGCCTTTTTTTAAATTATTATACCATTAAGCCGTTTCCCTTTCGAGGTAGGCGTGAATTGCTCTTTTAAATCTTTGAAATCCGTGAAATCTTTGTAAAATGTTCAAAATCCTTTTAAATATTTTAAAATCTTTGAAATATTTTGAAACCTTTTGAAATATTTAGTAATGTTTTGTAATCTGGTGTACACCCCAAAAACTGTGTGATGAAACCCTCGAAAAATCCTTTATACGACCATGGCTCAATCTAATTCTGAAACTGAATTAACATAGACATTTTCAACTAATCATTCTTAAAATTTGTAAGTTGAATATAACAAAAAATGTATACTTTAACATTCTATATTAGCGGAGACAAAATAAAAAACTTATAGAATTATTCATAATAATAAAGTCTGTTCCTTGCAATCTATAAAAATAATCAGTAAAGTCTATAAAAAATGCCTAGAAATCTCTTTATTCTGTAATGAGTAAAAGATAAATTATATCTTGATAAATAAAAAACTTTTCAGTAGCAAGATTTCTTCTAAACGAGATTTTTGTTCATAATAGACTAAAAGATTTAAATTACTTTTCGAATTTCAACACAATAACTGTTTTAAAAGAAGAAAAAAAATTAATTTAAGGTTCTCGTGAAAAATTCGAGGAGATTTCCAGGTTTTCAAGATTAAACAAAAATTCAAGGAGAATTCCAGATTGTCAAGGTCGCTGGACACCCTGTTAAAGATTTTGCAACAATTTTAAAAATCTAACAAAAGATTTGAAAAGATGTAAAGAGACATTTTTTTCACAATAAAAAACAAGAAATTACAGTAAAGTAAAATAATATGCAAATTGTAATTTTTTGTTAAAATTTATAATAACTTGTAAAATATGACAAAGTATCCGAACTCTAGCAAAAAACAGACAGCTGGCGCACAAGTCCTTAGGTCATTATTTTTACCTGAGAGTGTCGCGTTCCTCCTTGGCGGTTTGCACTTCCTTCTTGGCTTCTTTCAATCGTTTCGTGGCGGCACGTACTTGTTCCTGAGCGTTTTTTGCATCCGCACAAAGTTTTGCTTGTTCAGCTCCGCTATTTGCACGAGATGTTTCGAGCTCGTCAAGCTTCCGTTTATTTTCTTTAAGTTCGCGTTCATGAATCGTGTACTCTAGACACCGACGCTGCTTGTCCCAGCGTTGATACTCTTTCAGTTCTTCTTTCTCTTCTTCGAGTGTCTTTAAACGCTCCTCTGGAATCATTTATTTACTTATTTGATGAAAAAAAACAACATTTTAAATACAACTAAGCTAAATATTGTTTTACTCAAGCCAAACATCGGATGCTCTAGGCATGAAGATAATTTAATTGAAGTTCACTAAAACAGTTAATTAATGTGTTTTACAAAAAGTGAATCTGCGACAAGTTGTCCTACCTTGTTTGGTAATATGGCGCGTTTCGATTTCCATTCATAATTGAATGAAAAATAAATTATGAACAAAATTAGTCAAATTTAATAAAAATAAGATAAATATATTTAGGTTTAATATTATTAACATATTTGAGGGATTATGTCTACCGAAATTTTAAGAAAAAATGTTTTTTTTAGCAGTGCAGAATATCTCACAATAATTTGAGGGTTACGTCTGCTGAAACGTCAAGAAAAAAAATTTTTCTTAACAGTGCAGAATGACTCACCAATATGAAAAATAACATAATGAAGGATCAAATTAAATAATTATCAATGGGGAAACTTTTTAAACAATTCTTTATATTACCTGCTGATTTTAGTCCCGAGTGCGCCACATTAGTCGCATGTGAATAGTATTTAATAAAGATTTTTTACATAAAAGTTTATTAATTTTACTCAAAATTTTGAACTTTAAAGCATTCAAGAAACTCGGAACAGCATATTTCCACAAAATTTTCTAAGTTTACACGAAACTTCTGTAATTTTTTACTTGTTTTCAGCTTCTCTGACAATACAAGCGAAAGAACCAAAGCTAACTTTTCGTCATAAAAATCAGGCAATTACTTTAATTATCCCAATTTTTTTAATAAGGTAATGTGGAAAACATATATACATGTAATGAAACTACCTCCAAAAGCAGACAATGCGTTAATATTCGAAAACTGGAATGCGCCACATTAGCCGCCACTCCCCTGCAGTAATGCAAGTAACACTGAAAATGTCTCGTGGAATAATAATAAAACAAAGTTTAATATTTACGACCCACGCTTTTATTTTTAGTCATATTTCAGGCATTTTCACATCATAGTCAGCTAACTTCACTTCGTTAACTGCTGAGGGGAAAACAATAGATCAAATGCAAGGGATTTGATCCATTTTTGCCCTATTTTGTTAATATCTTCGTAAAAACTAATTCTTTCTATATAAGTTCACTTGAAAATTAGTTTTTGTTTTTAATTACCATTTAATGAAATAATAAAATGACAATAATTATTATTTATTACGAAGATATAATATAAATAAAGTTTTGTCCCATGCATTTGGTCCATTGTTTTCCCCTCATTATTCAATGAAGTGAAGTTAGCTGATGGTTGAAGTTAAAATACCTAATTATTCCAGGATCCATTTTCAGTGTTACTTGCCTTATTATATTCTTACTTTCTATTATTATGTAATTTTCCGTACACCTTACCCATTTCCATCTTTTCTTGATTACCGAATTATTTTTAGTCTTTATAGTATATGTTAATAAAAGCTTGTTTTTAAACAATCTTTTTTAATATACTTATATTCTGCTTTTCAGTCTTTCGCAAATATGCAATCTTTATTACATCATATTTTGCAATATATGGTATTAAAGAATATAATTATTATTCAACTATATAATTCTTTTAACTTTATGTATTAAATGTAATTAATTTCAATTATATTATATATTATTATTAGGATTTCCTAAATTGTAATGTCATTCTTACGTATCAACTTCTTATTTATTTCTGAAGAAAATTATGTTTTGGCATTTCCATATTAATTCTGAAATTTTTTTTTTAGGAGGCGTGGTGTTTGAATGGGAAGTCGTGGCAATTCAACTTTAATATAATTATGTAATGTCATTTTTTAAACTTGAAATAAATAGAATTTTGTATTGTGATCGGAAATACGTATGTTCGCAAAGTTTCAAGTCGACTGGATATGCAGAAGTGTGTCAAAATTGAAATGCAAGATTTGACTCTCACAAACGTACCCACAAAGCAAGTCAAATAAAAGCTTGTCAAAAACTAAGAATGTAACATCTCGATTCAAATTAAAAGAAACCAAAATAAAAAAACAGGAAAGAAGAAGAAAGCAAACCTCCAAATCCCCTTCCTTCTTTTTTCGGTCGTCTTTTTTATTGTTATCGCTATTTTTCATTTGAATTGAGACATTTAGAAGTGTGTTGTTCAAATTTAATCGTTAGATTCTTTTTTGTGTGTGTGTGTTAATTTCTGAAAAACTTCGTAGTTAGACAGGTTTGTGCCACAAAACTTAGGAAAATTCCTGTCCGTTTTCCAATCCAGCAGCTACACTCTCTTTTTTATTATAGAAATGAGAAATTATGAACTTACCAGGACATCCTGCCAATAAATCTCTAAAATAGGGGCACCGCGATGAAAGAAGAGCTCGATGAACTGGAAAGCAGGCTCCTCTGTAGACGAGGTCTACATCAGTACAGTGTTTATAATCGTAGAGGGTCGACAAGTCTTGCTTGAAAGTTGCTGCAGGTGGCCTGGCCAACTCTGCTTGGACGTGCAGGTCTTTCAAAGCTGCGAGTGCCTCATATTCTTCTAAAAGAGCACCAGCTTCTAACGGACTCCATGAAGATATCAGCTCTCTTATTATTCTACCATGATCACATGCCTTCGACGACCTACGTCTTCTGATAAACTTCTTTCGCAATGTCGCGAATCCGGTCACCTTCTTTTTCCGTTCCCTGAAAAATAAAACACACTATTATTATCTCTTTGTAAAATATAAATTTCAAAGTTATTTCGAAGTGTTTAATTTTCAAAGATTTGTTTGATATGTTTTCAAAGTTTTCAAAGATTAAAAAGATTTTAAAAATCAAATTTTCTGCACCTTTTCAGAAAAGCTTCATTTACAGTTTTTATATTCAATATACTTATTAAAATACAAACAGACATTTTACTAATTTCAGACTTCAATAAGAAACCAGCTTTTCATATGTTTTAATGTTTTGAAGAACAGAACCTGAAACATAATTGAATAAAAATAAAAAAATAAAAATCATGGCAAATGCCACAATAATCGACGAATTTGACGAGGTACCTGCAAAATTAAAATTACCAGATCTTTTCAAAATCGTGGATCAAGAAAAATGCAATTTAATAAAACTTTTGAAATCAGCTGTGGCAATTCCTTCCATGTCACATGATCCAAAACACTTTTCGGACATAGTTAAAATGGTAACATAAAACTCAATTTTTACTTTGTACTTCCTGAATTTAAGTAATTCTCTATTATAAAGTAATTAATAAGAAATTCGGCAGATAACTTTTTGTAAGGAAGAACTCAAGTCTCTCGGAGCAAAGGTTGATTTAATTGAGTTTGAAAAAGATAGCCAGATGCCTCCAGTTTTATTTGCGAGTTTAATTTCTGACAAAGACCATAAGACGATTTGTGTTTACGGATCTATTGGCAAGAATTTGAAAATTTTAGATATAATGTGAAAAATAATAGGACAAAAAATGTGAAGCTAATATATAATTTTTTAATCAGATACAACCCCTGCAGAAAATTCTAAGAGAGATACGAATCCGTTTCAATTAACTGAGAAGAACGAGAGGTTATACGGTTGTGGGGTTTCAGAAAATAAAGGACCTTTGTCCTGTTGGCTTAATGCTTTAAGAATTTATAAAATAGCTAAAATCGAGATTCCTCTCAATATTAAATTTGTGATTGAAGGAACTGCGCAATCTCACAGTTCAAGTTTGGATCGAGCAGTTCAAATGAAACCAGATTTTTTCACCGACGTTGAATACGTTTGTTTAACTATTGATAAAAGATTAAACAACTCGCCCTGTTTAAAATACGGATTTCGGGGCACGTGTCACTTTTCTTTAGACATCAATTGTGGTGAGAAAAACGTTGATAGTGGAAGTTATGGAGGTGCTTTTCAACAACCTCTTTTGGATGCAGTGAACGTTGTTGAATCTTTGCTTGATAAGGATGGGAAAATCACTATTCCTGAGGTATTGCAAATTCGAAATAAAAATTAAATTCAATCTAATATTGTAGATTCAAAATGATTTTTTTCAATTTAGTTAATCAATGACTTAGCATTCCTGCCTCCGGAGGAAGAGAATTTTTGCAAGGAGGTTCCTTTTGATGTTCAAAAGTTAAAGGAAGAAATTGGAACGCAACGTTTAAAGCACAAGGAAAAAAACACTCGTTTGGTTATGCATAAAACGCGACTCCCAAGTATTTCTGTTCACAATTTTGATATGAAAGTCGATTGTGTCGAGAAACATAATTTAACTCTTGTACCTAACAGGTAAAAAATCTAGCATTATAAAAATATAAAAAACTATGGAGTATATTAGAATAAATTTTAGAGTGATCGTTAAATTTTCCATTCGGCTGGTTCCAAACCAAACGGCTCAGAAAACGTATCGAATTCTTGATAATCATATTAACAAAATTTGGAAAGCACATGGAAAAGTAAATTCTTATACTCTTAATATGGACTTTGGATACGATCCTTGGCGGCAAGATCCTTCTGGTCCTCATTACAAAGCTGCTGCTGCTGCTATTGAGACGGTATAATTTCCAAATGAAAAGAACAATTTACATTTCAATTTTCAATTTTAAAATTAATAATTAATTAATTTTAATTTGCAGGTATATGGAACTAAACCAATTTACGTTTGCGAAGGCTACACGTTGCCTGCGGTTTTGGTAATGACTGAAGCATGCTTTGACAGTGATTTACTAGTTTTGCCATTTAGGTGGGTACTTGTTATCAAATTATTAATTAATCAGCTAGTTAAGAAAATGCGAATTGAACTAAACAATTGAGAAAATATTGCAGATACTAAAAAGTAGCAAGAGTTTCCAGACTTTCAGTGGCTAACATAAATTTAAATTCTAATTTCAGTGGTCCATCTGATGAACTGCATTCGAATGCAGAATCAATTTCGTTTACTGATTACATCAACGGAGTGAAATTGGTTATCGCCTACATGTGTGAAATACACGATATACAATAATGTATCCCGTAGATAGTTTTCAAAAACCATTGCAGGAAAAATAGGGGAAATAGTGAAGAGGTCATACAAAGACATTAATCAAATGAAGGATAATAAAAAAGGCTAAATTGCTTTCATTTTACCTCTTGTCAAACATATTTCACTTTCTAGTGCCCAATTAAAATCTAATAATAATAATAATTTGTTTTTGCCCATTAATAATTTGTCCAATATCAACGTATAGAAATGGGGAATTAACCATAATACACATACAAAATTTATGTCGTGAAGAAAATAATGATTTATTTATTACGAACTGATGTGATAAATATTAATACCTAGAAACTACATTGCCGACCACAAGTATGACACCACCTGTTTACTGATGATTGCTAAGTTCTTTTAATGTTAATTATATGAGTTACAATTTTTTCTCTTAAATAGGTTGAAAGCTATCGGAATTTTCATTAAAACGAGCTAGAATGAAGTCATTTTGTTAATTTCAGGGTGTCTAGTGATCAGCCAATTTTAAATTCCTGGGTTTTCTCCGACCAATTCATTTTCTTCTGACCAATTTAAAGAAGTCTTTTGGTAATTTGTTAATGATTTATGTACACGTGCTAAACTTATCCTCAATCAAAGACTGATGAAATAAATATTCATCGAAACTACATTTCCAATCACGAATATGACACCGCCTTTTTATCGATGATTGCTTAAGTTCTTTTAACGTTAATTATATGAAAGTTAAACTTTTTTTCTCTTGAATATGTTGAAAGCTATTGGTATTCTCGATAAAATGAACCAGTATGAAGTCATTTTCGAGGCCATTTTGTAAAATTTTGAACAAGATCTTGCAAAAATAGAGCAAATTTCAATGTTTTCTCAAAGTTCAAGTGAAATATAATAATATAAAGAATATTTTTTAATGTTCTTATGATCATTTTAAAGGTAAATTTCTATAGAATCGGACCATGTTATCTCCATTATTGTGAACGTTTTTTCTTGCATGATGCAACATTTATAAAATTGAAACAAAAATGTTTGAAAAATTTTAATATTTTTTCTGCTGGCATAAATATTTTTTGTAAAATGTATGAAGTGAGTAATCATGAGGTTTCTATAAAATGTATTTAAAACATATGAGTGATTGCCAAGAAGTCGACCATTTTATACAATGAGATTTCCAAAAAGAAACAAATTTCCTGACCGCATTCAATATTTTTTAATTGCAGGTAACCAAAGAGACTATGAAACTATAAAAATAAGAGATCAAGGAATGTATTTGTGATGTATATGAATTTTAAACGTTACAAAATTACTATTTTCACGATTTATATGAATTTGAGTTCACTTTTTCGAAACATTCTCTAATTTTATAATACGATCAATTAATATGAAGCATTACTGGACATTTTATCAAAAATAGTAAATTAAGACTTTGAAACTTTACTAAATTATTTTCCTACAACCGAAATGTCTTCGAATTTTTCCAACTTTTTTTTTCAACTTTGTTAAATGTTTATTATATTTAATTTTATTTAATTTTAAGAAAACATTGAAACTTGCACTGGTTTTGCAATATTTTCTTTAAAACTTGAGATTTCCCATTTCCCGGTCTGCTAGAAAACCTGATTTTTTGAAGAAGATATTGTAAAAGTAGAGCCAATTTCAATGTTTTCTTAAAATTGAAATAAATCGAATATATTAATCATTCTTCAATGTCTTTGGAATCATTTTAAAGGTAACATTCTATAAAATCACACCCAATTATCACCAATATTGTGAAAAACTTTTGCTTGCATTGTGCAACATTTTTAAAGTTAAAACAAAACTGTTGGAAAAACTTTAATATTTTTTCTGCCGAAAGAAATATTTTTGTAAAACATATGAAATAAGTAATCATGAGGTTTCTATCCAATTTATTTGCAATATATATTCACTTGGTTTTTATTATTAGTTTCCTAAAAATGAGATGTCTTCGAATTGTTCCAACTTTTTTGTGTGAAATTTGAAATGTTTATTATATTAGACTTTATTTAAATTTACAAAAAACATTAACATTTGCAGTATTTTTGTAATATCTTCTTAAGTAATTGACAAAATGTCTTCTACCTAGCTTCTTTTATAGAGAATTATAATAGCTTTTAACCTATTTAAGAGAAAAAACTTTAACTCTCATATAATTCGCTAGACACCTCGACGAAAAGTTCAGATTAAAAAACGAATCAGAGATGATAGAAGAACCAGAATACTTTTTTCTTTTATTTGTTTTTTAGAGTTTACCTAACAATAATCCCGAGTTGCTCAGGATTTCCAGAGGATGAGAGCCTAGCTGCCTGCACTGGGTCACCACCGACAGCGGCGATGCTAGAAGAGGCGGATGCTCCCATTCTTTGGGTCATACGAGAATCATCCCCTCGTCCTCTTCCTGTGGACCAGCAACTTCCACTGCCGCCACTTCCGCCGTTTTCCCCACTGCGATGCAGGGCACACGGGATCAGGGCCCGGAATACGTTCATCGCTCACCCAGACACCAGCCTAAAATAATTTTCAAATTAGAAGTTTATATGCATTAAAATTAGGTTGTTGCATATTTTGAAGGAAAGTTTTTTCTAATAAGTTTAAATGTTTTTTTCATCTTTGATAAGTATCCATTTTTAATTTTTGCGGGAAAATGAGGCATTGCTGATTGGCTGGCACGCCGAAAGTAGTGTCCAGACAATCAGCATTTCAAACAATCCAACTAGAATTGATTAGCACGTTGTTTGAAACTGGGTTTTGACACTTTTTTTGGAATATTAGTTTCCCAGAAATAAAATATTCGAGAAAAAATGTTAATATACTAAAATTTTTAGAATTTTATGCAGTAATTAAAAAAATATATTTATCAATATTTTTTATAATAATGTAAGGGTTGCAGTACATAACTAGATAACCAACGAAATCGGAATTTCTAGGAGAGCCAAAAAACGTTCTGTAATATTGTAATCACCATTTAAAGATAAAACCAAAGTTTACTCTCAAGCTGAAGTGTTTGTGAATTGAGGCCAAAAAAGTATGATTAAAAAAAATGATCCAGTTCCGAGAAATAGAATGTGGAACTTTACAATCTCCATGTGACAAGAACCTCAAATTGGAACAGGCTCGGTAGAAAAAGTTAAACAATTCCGAGTAAATCATTCAAGAATTTGGAAGTTCAAATTTCATTGGTTTTGAAAATCGTCTTTTGATAGCAACTAAAAATCTATTTTTCAATAAAAAAAAATGTAATTCGATTTATGGAGAGGCTGAATAAGAATAAAAAAGTTTTCAAGCAAAAAAATGATTCTGTTCCGGGGGGAAAAAGATTTAGTTTGACAGTATCGGACTGTAACAGATGATTCTTTGCTGAGAGGTATATAAAAAGAAGAAAGGCTTATGTTTCTTCATAAATGAGCGATCATAATTTTAGAAATATTGTTTCTGATAGCAAGGCAAAAAGTTCAGTGAAAAAAAAAAGTAGATAAGTGGCTTTTTGTAGAAAATGAAGATTTAAGATTTTTGGTGGGAAATTCATTCGTACTTTGGTGCCGAAAGAAGTGGCAAATAGTTTTATTTAAGTGTTTTTCTTTGACAAAAAAGTATTTTATTATTTTATTGTATTTGCAAACTTTTAGGAAGAGGAATATGCTAAGAAAAGGGTAAGGGGTTACGTAATTGAAAAAAGAAGATGGAAACAAGTATAGAGTCAGTTATCTGGTTTTGAATTACCAGTATTTTTACTGCTATATTAAAAATGAGATTTCGAACCCATTTTCGGAAAAAATGTTGGTTGTCTAGTTCTGTATAGCAACCCTTCAATTATATTTATCAATATTCAGAGATGAATTTTCTACATTTACTTTTCCAATGCATCAATTTTAAAAACTCATAAATTATTAATCTGGGTTTTAAAAACCAACTTCAGTCGCATTCAGTACATTTATCAGTATTAGTCGCGAAATTGAAATCAATATTTGACGACATTCATTCAAGTTGATTAAATTTAAATATAACACTTCCTCTTGGATGATGGAAATTTAATTATATCCAGAAATATAGAAGTTCTTTCCAATATCCTTTTTCGAGAAGGATTGTTAATTATTGTTTCTTATGAAATTGACGTGATGGAGATTTATTTCCAGAACACTTAGTTAAGAATTGGAGTGTCGACTGAATTTAGATTCTGGTTTCGATAGTGATGATTTTTAAAACATTAATGTTAATGGTCGTCCTGCAGAATCCCCACCTTTTAAAATCTAAAATTTAACTCACAAAACATTTAGTGACTATGAAAAAAATGAACACAATTGCTTGAATTAGGCTAAATTGAAAAATCACTCAGGTTTGTTAATTATTTTTTAATAAGCTATTCAAAACTGCCTTATTAAAAAAAACACTTTATTCCTGACTTCTATTTATTTTGACTGCTCAACGAAACACTACACTTTATGCAACTTGTATACACTCTAAAATTGAAGAATAAAACCACCTTGAATATCACATTTAATTAAATTATCAAATAATGAACGAGAATTCTCGCGTCATAATTACGGCGCATCGTAAACACTCAAGAATGCACGTTGACATTGAGGAGAATTATAAATTCAATTTTTCCGCATTTGCAATGACACCCACAGAGAAAAATGTTATGAAAATATCCAAGGAAATGTCACATAGTATACAGATTTTAAAATAAAGGAAAGGTTTAACATACAGTGAAAAGTCCTTCAATTATATATATTTAATTAAATTATTTAAGAGATATAAAAAAAGATCACTTCCCTAAACATTGTTGATCAACTGTTATCTGCACACACAAAAAAAGGAGAAACGATGCACTTGTCAAAGAGTGCTTATCAGCTGTATTGTATCTAACAACCCAGCTGTTTCGTCTTATCTAGCAAAGAGAATTTGAACCGAGCAACAATAATAATAGCAAAATTCTATTTTGCACTGACCACTATTCCTCGAAAATTTCGAAATTAAGTTCGACTTTGAAACGAATGTACTCGACCTAGATAAAAAAAGTGCTCCGAAATAAACCGCAATGTAGAAAAGAGAAAACTCTAATTAAGTCATACCGCTCTTCTTTTGTCACTAGGTAATAATATGAAAGTTTTAATTGATAAAGAATTACCTGGGTCCTTCGTACACATATTTCCGATCGTTTACTACGATCTCAGCAAAACATTATCGAGTTTAGTAACACACAAACACCCATCGCATAACACGCCGGCGGCCATGTTTACATTCAAATCATTCAAATGCACCCCGAAGCACTGAATAACAGCTATGATCGCTGAATTTTAATCACACGAGCCTCGAAAGCTCCCCAATTAAATCCTGCGGCAAATTGGGTTGAGAAATCATTCATTTTTAGTCGATACCATTTTATATCTCTCGATTCTGATCTACAATCGACGATCCCGTTAGGTTGAACTTCATTTCAAAAGTCAATTCAGGAGAGATTTTGAACCGACTCTTCATTTTCATTGTTTTTCGCGATTCCACAATTTTCCGACACTTGCCAAGTCGACGAGCTTGTCTTTTCAGTTTTTTATTAAAATTATTTCTCCCTAGCGACAAGACGACTCTCGGTCAGATGCGCGACGGAAGTTAACCTAACCCTAACCAGGCCAGTGAAATCACGGCTCCCAACCTTGAAAAAATTAATCTACTCCATCCCCTAAATTGACGGAAGATAATAGCTTATTCATCTTTTATAATAATACTTAATGTATTTAATTTTTTGCAAATTACCGAAATATTTTATTGGCAACTTTTAATTAACCTATATATATATTTTTATTTTTTCACTCTGAATAATATTTTGGTTTTATTGAACAATTATGCAAATTCTGAACAATATCTGACATATAAAGTGTGATTAATCTATAATAAATAACAAGTTATTCCAAAAATGCAATATTGATTGACACTTGATTCAAAGGCAGGACGCCAACTGTCAAGCAGAAGATACGTACAACCTGGTACAACGCTCATCAAAGCAAGTTTATAAAAGTGATGAGAGCCAGATTTAAATAAAGATATTTTACCAAAATGTAATGTCATAAAGGCTATTGAAGAAATGCTGGATAATTTTTTAGTATATAATTGAGATTAAATAGTAAGGTGTTTTTGTACGCTTAGAATATGAATTGATTAGGAGTTCATTTGACTATATTTGTTCTGCACTTTCGAACGATTTTTCTCAGCATGTGCGCATCACATACGTTCACACACGTTTTTTGCGTCATTTACTAAAGGTGCTGTTGTACAAGACCTCGCATTTTTGAAGAAACAAAATGTTGTCAGTTCAAACTTTGAGTAAGACACGGCCTTTGATTGTTGGAGTTATCGGAAACCAAACGAGAAACAAATATACTACAATTGTTTGCACACCTCCAAGGAACAGAATACCTTTTCCTGTAAGTCCATTTCAACTTTAAGTTTCTTACGTAATGTCACGTAAAATTGGCCTTTTATTGATCGCAAAATGTTTAATATTGTACATTTTGAGACAAATGTATTCAATAATGTATTCGGAAAGTTTTATTTTGGTTCATAATGCTGAATTTTTCTAAGGTTAAGGGATTGTGCGTTTTCTATTTTTGGCCACGCCGTCGATTTCCATTATTGAATTTCCGTCCTCCCCCCTCTGCACGCGACCGTGGTTACCCCGCAGAATATAACCTACAAAAATTGTTGGGTATATTATAGACAATTTATTTTATCCAATTAAATTGCTGTACAGTTTCGTAGCCTATTTGAATATGTATAGTGTTTGAAATTTTTAGCTTTTATATATTCTGGTCTACTTTAGCATTTACGCCCTTTTAAGTGCTACGAAACACTGAAAATTAATTTTTCTCTTCTATAAAGTGCAAATCCGAAATTATTCATTTTCAAAATTTTCGGTTTAGGGCCATCCCCAAAATTTTCGTTTTGTTAAGTTCAGTTTTTTGACAAAATATCAACCGTAAATGTCTATTTTTTAAAAGAAGCATGTGGCGCCACCATAGAGCGAAACACGTTCTCTGACGTCATATGCCTTCAAATCCCCAAAAAATACCTTGATACTTTACTTACTACTTTGAGCGAGACTTTGTAAGCCCTTCTATCGTGTCTCAGTTTTTGAAAAAAATTCCTAGAATCTTGTAAGCTTCATGCTAAAATATGTTACATTTTCAATACCTTGGGATAGGCCTCACGCGCATAAGATGCGATTTTTCATTTTACTTATTTCAACTTCGAAATAGTCAGCCCTTTTCTAATTGCACCAAACTTTATATAACTCTCTAATAAATCTACAGTACCAATTTGAAAAAAATCCTCAGAAAATAATTTTATCTGTATAATACTTTAATAATTCTCATACAAAATGTAAAATAAATATTCCAGTGCATATGGAATATTATAATTGAAAATTAGGAACACTTATTCCTGATTAATTTTTTAATGTGCATGACCACAAATTGAAATTTTTTTTTAATTCAATACTTATTACATAAAATCACATATTGGCATTCTAACCTGAAACACACGAACTGGCCTTGCGGTATCATGAAAAAAGTAACGAGAATGAGAATATTATAGAGAATATAACCGGCGAATAAATTCCTTGAGAATATATGAGACCTATGAGTATACACTGTAAAAAAAGTGGATGTAATATAACCACGTTGAACGTTGGAAACTTTCCGGGTTACCTCTAACGTAGTAAATCTACGTGTTTTTTGGTAAATTGAATGTAGATCATTTGAATCACAAAAGGCTTGTGATTTCACAACCAGCTGTCAAATGACAGTTCGTTTGTAAAGTAACCTAAAAATTCGGCTTGTGATATAACCCTACTCGTAAAATGCGCTTTTTTTAATGATTAATAATTTTCGTTTGTAAACAAATTTATCTCATTCCTCTTATTTTTGGGTTTATTGGTCTAATTACTTTTGAATTTTGGATTATTTGCTTAATTCTTCTTGAAATTTTGATTTTTTTAAAATTTCTTTTAATTTTGGATTCTTAAATTGTGAATTATTTTTCTAATTCCTTTTGAATTTTGAATTTTTTTCTAATTTATCTTAAACTTTTTTCTAATTCCTCTCCAATTTTGAATTATTTTTCTACTTTATCTTGAATTCTAGCCTATATCCTCTTGACTTTTTTTTCTAATTCTTCTTGCAATTTTGATTATTTTTCTAATTCCTGTTAAATTTTAATTTACTTCTTCAATTTATTTTGAATTGATTGTTAATTGTCCTTGCTTTTTTAATTATTTTTCATATTTTTCTTGACTTTTTTTGTACCTTTTTGAATTTTGGATTATTTGTCTAATTCCTCTGGAATTTTTATCTAATTTCTCTTGAATTTTGGATTGTTTGTCAAATTCCTCTTAATTTTTTGATCATTTTTCTAATTCGTCTTGAATTTTTGATTTTTTTTTCTTCGAATTCATCTTGAGTTTGAGATTATTTGCCTAATTCTTTATTAATTTTGGATTATTTGTTTAATTTATCTCGTTTTGTTTTTAATTCCTCTTGAATTTTTGATTATTTTTCTAATTCCTTTTGAATTTTTGATTATTTTTTTAATTCCTCTGGATTTTTTTTTATCTAATTTCTCTTAAATTTTAGATTGTTTGTCTAATTCCTCTTAAATTTTTGATCATTTTTATAATTCGTCTGGAATTAAAAATTTTTTTTTTCTAATTTATCTTGAACGTTGGATTATTTTTCTAATTCCTCTTGTATTTGGAATTATTTGTCTAATTATTTTTTAATTTGGGACATTTTTTCTAATTCCTTTTCATTTTAGATTATTTGTTTGATTCTTTTTGAATTATAGATAATTTTTATAATTCATCTTGAATTTCGGATTATTTTTCTAATTCCTTTTGAATTTTTTATTCTTTTTTAAATTCCTCTTGAATTTTGTATTATTTATCTGACTCCTCTTGCATTTAGGAATATTTGTCTAATTACTTATGAATTTTGGATTATTTGTTTAATTCTTCTTGAATTTGGGATATTTTTAAAAATTCCTTTTCATTTCAGGTTATTTGTTTAATTCTTTTTGAATTTTGGATTATTTTTCTAATTCATCTTGAATTTCGGATTATTTTTCTAATTCCTTTTGAATTTTTCATCATTTTTTTAATTCCTCTTGAATTTTGTATTATTTATCTGATTCCTCTTGCATTTAGGGTTATTTGTCTAATTACTTATGAATTTTAGAATATTTGCTTAATTCTTCTTGAATTTTGGATTATTTTTCTAATTCCTTTTGAATTTTTGATTTTTTAAAAATTCATCTTGAATTTTTTATTATTTTTCTAATTCTTCCTACATTTTGAATTATTTCTCTAATTCCTTTCAATTTTTGATTATTTGTTTAATTCTTCTTGAATTTTTGAGTATTTTTCTAATTTCTCTTGACTTTTTTTTGTAATTCCTTTTGAATTTTTTCTCTAATTTATCTTGACCTTTTCTCTAATTCCTCTTTAATTTTTTATTATTTTTCTACTATATCTTGAATTTTAATCTATATCTTCTTGACTTTTTTTTCTAATTCCTCTTGAAATTTGGATTATTTGTCTAATTCCTGTTAAATTTTAGTTTGCTTATTTGTTGTTTGTCTAATTCTTGATGAATTTTGGGTTATTGGTCTAATTCCTCTTAATTTTTCGATTATTTGTTTAATTCCTCTTGAAGTTTGATTATTATTCTAATTCCTCTTGAATTTTTGATTATTTTTTAATCCCTCTTGAATTTGGGATTATTTGTCTATTTTTTCTTAAATTTGGGATTATTTGTCTAATTGCTCTTGATTTTTTTCTAATTCCTCTTACATTTTTTTATTATTTTCCTGTCTTATCTTGAATTTTTTTCTAATTCCTTTCGAAATTTGGATTATTTTTCTAATTCCTGTTAAATTTTAGTTTGCTTATTTGTTGTTTGTCTAGTTTTTGATGAATTTTGGATTATTGGTCTAATTCCTCTTAATTTGTTGATTATTTGTTTAATTCCTCTTGAACTTTGATTATTTTTCTAATTCCTCTTGAATTTTTGATTATTTTTTAATTCCTCTTGAATTTGGGATTATTTGTCTATTTGTTCTTAAATTTGGGATTATTTGGTTAATTGCTCTTGATTTTTTTCTAATTCCTCTTACATTTTTTATTATTTTCCTGTCTTATCTTGAATTTTTTTCTAATTCCTCTTGAATTTTTGATTACTTTTATAATTTATTTGGAATTTTGGATTATTTTTCTAATTACTCTAGAATTTTGATTTAATTTCTCTTAAATTTGAGATTGTCTAATTCCTCTTGAGTTTTTGATCAGTTTTATAATTCATCTTGAATTTTTTATTTTTTGTAAATTCATCTTGAACTTTTGATTATTTTTCTAATTGCTGTTAAATTTTAATATAGTTTTTAAATTTCTTTTGAATTAATTGTTAATTCTGCTTGAATTTCTGATTATTTTTCATGTTCGTCTTGACTTTTTTTGAACCTTTTGAATTTTGGATTATTTTTCTAATTCCTCTTGTATTTGGAACTATTTTTCTAATTATTTGTAAATTTTTTATATTTTTTCTCATTCCTTTTCATTTTGTATTATTTATTTCATTCTTTTTGAATTTTGGATGATTTTTATAATTCCTCTTGAATTTCGGATTATTTTTCTACTTCCGTTAGAATTTTTTATTATTTTTTTTTTAATTTCTCTTGAACTTAGAATTATTTATCTGATTCCTCTTGTATTTGGGATTATTTGTCTAATTACTTTTGAATTTTGGATTATTTGCTTAATTCTTCTTGAAATTTGTTCTAATTCATTTTCATTTTGGATTATTTCTTTAATTCTGATTGAATTTTTGATTATTTTTCTAATTCCTTTTGAATTTTTGATTTTTTTTCTTCTAATTTTTCTTAAACTTTTTTCTAAATCCTCATTTCATTTTGGATTATTTTTCTACTTTATCTTGAATTTTAGTCTATGTCCTCTTGACTTTTTTTTCAATTCCTTTTGATTTTTTGATTATGTTTCTAATTCCTCTGGAATTTTCATCTAATTTTTTTAAATTTTGGATTGTTTGTTTGATTCCTCTTGTTTTTGGTCATTTTTCTAATTTATTTTGAATTTTTGATTTTTTTTTTCTAATTCATCTTGAGTTTGGGATTATTTGTCTAATTCTTTCTGAATGTTGGATTATTTGTTTAATTTATGTTGTTTTTTTCAACTCTTCTGGAATTTTTGATTTTTTTCTAATTCCTCTTAAATGGTTGATTTTTTAAATTCCTCTTGAAGTTGGGATTATTTGCCTAATTCCTCTTGATTTTTTTTATTCCTCTTAAATTTTTGATTATTTTCCTGCTTTATCTTGAATTTTTTATTTGATTCTCATTCCTCTTTAATTTTTGATTACTTTTCTACTTTGTATGGAATTTTTGATCATGTTTCTAATTCCTCTTGACTTTTTTTTCGAATTCCTCTTTAATTTGGGATTATTGATCTAATTCCCTTTGAATTCATGATTATTTGTCTAATTTCTTTTGAATTTTTGATTATTTTTCTAATTCCTCTGGAATTTTTATCTAATTTTCATCTAAATTTTGGATTGTTTGTTTAATTCCTCTTGAGTTTTTGATCATTTTTCTCATTCATCTTGAATTTTTGATTTTTTTCTTCTAATTCATCTTGAGTTTGGGATTATTTGTCTAACTCTTTCTGAATTTTGGATTATTTTTTTAATTTATCTTGTTTTTTTTTCAACTCTACTTGAATTTTTTATTTTTTTTCTAATTCATCTTAATTTTTTTATTATTTCTTAATTCCTCTTGAAATTGGGATTAGTTTTCTAATTGAAGTTTGACTTTTTTCTAATTGCTCTTGATTTTTTTCTAAATCCTCTTAATTTTTTTATTATTTTCCTGCTTTGTCTTGAATTTTTTATTTTCATCTTATTCCTCTTGAATTTTTGATTACTTTTCTATCTTACCTGGAATTTTGGATTAATTTACTAATTTATCTTGTATTTGAAATTGTTTGTCTAATTATTTTTTAATTTTTGATATTTTTTCTAATTCATTTTCATTTTGGGTTATTTGTTTAATTCTTTTTGAATTTTGGATGATTTTTCTAATTCCAAATGAATTTCGGATTATTTTTGTCAATTCCTCTTGAATGTTTGATTATCTCTCTAATTCCTCTTGAAGTTTTTATATTTTTTAAATTCCTTATGAATTTTTGAAATTTGGCTAATTCTTCTTGAATTTGGATTTTCTGGTCTAATTCCTCTTGATTTTTTTCTAATTCCTCTTAAATTTTTGATTATTATCCTGCTTCATCTTGAATTTTTGATTTTTTTTCTAATTCCTCTTGAATTTTTGATTACTTTTCTACCTTATCTGGCATTTCATATTATTTTTCTAATTCCTCTGGAATTTTTATCTAATTTCTCTTAAATTTTAGATTGTTTTTTGTCTAATTCCGCTTGAATTTTTGATCATTTTTATAATTCGTCTTGAATTTTTGACTATTTTTCTAATTTCACTTGAATTTTGGATCATTTGTCTTATTATTTTTAAATTTTTGATATTTTTTCTAATTCATTTTTATTTTGGGTTATTTTTTCAATTCTTTTTGAATTTTGGATGATATTTCTAATTCCTCATGAATTTCGGATTATTTTTTTTAATTCCTCTTGAATTTTTGATTATTTTTCTAATTCCTGTTGAAGTTTTGATAATTTTTTTAAATCCTCTTTAATTTGGGGTTATTTGTCTAATTCTTCTTTTTTCAATTCCTCTTGATTTTTTTTTATTATTTTTGTAATTCCTCTTGAATATTAAAAATTTGTCTAATTCTTCTTGAATTTGGCATTTCTGGTCTAATTCCTCTTGATTTTTTTTCTAATTCCTCTTAAATTTTTTATTATTTTCCTGCTTCATCTTGAATTTTTTATTTTTTTTCTAGTTTCTCTTGAATTTTTGATTACTTTTCTGCCTTATCTGGCGTTTCGTATTATTTTTCTAAATCCTATGGAATTTTTATCTAATTTCTCTTAAATTTTAGATTGTTTGTCTTAATTTCTCTTGAATTTTTGATCATTTTTATAATTCGTATTGAATTTTTGATTTTTTTTCTAATTCATCTTGAACTTTGGGTTATTTTTCTAATTCTTTTTGAAGTCGTGATTATTTGTCTAATTCCTCTTGAAGTTTTGATTATTTTTCTAAAATTCCTCTTGCATTTTTTTTCTAATTTATCTTCAATTTTCGATCATTTAACTAATCCCTCTGAAATGTGAGATTATTTGTCTGATTCCTCGTGAATTTTTGTTTATTTTTTTAATTACTCTTGAATTTTTTATTATTTTCTATTTCCTCTTGAATTTTTTATTATTTTCCTGCCATATCTGGATTTTGTGTTATAATTCCTCTGGAATTTTCGTCTTAATATCTCTTGATTTGTTTTTATTTCCCTTTGATTTTTGCATTATTTGTTTAATAAATCTTGAATTTTCGTTTTTTTCTGAATCGTTTTGAATTTTGGATTATTTTTTTAATTCCTCTGGAATTATGATCTAAATCCTCTTGCTAATTTGTTCAATTCCATTGAATTTTTGATTCTTTGTTTAATGTTTTTTGAATTTTTAATCATTTTCTTTAATTCCTCTTGAATTTCTGATTATATTTCTATTTCCTCTGAAATTATCCTTTTGGATTTTAGATTATTTTTCAACTTCAGCTGTAATTTTGGATTAATCTTCTAATTCCTTTGGAATTTTTATCTAATTTCTCTTAAATGTTGGATAGTTTGTCTAATTCCTCTTAATTTTTTTTTCTAATTCCTCTCAAATTTTTTATAATTTTTCTTATTTTTCTTGAATTCTGTATTATATTTCTAATTCATCTTGAATTTACGATTTTCTTTCTAATTCTTTTTGAATTTTGGATTACTTGTTTGATTCTTCTTGGATTTTTTCGAATTCCTTTTGAATTTCTTATTATTTTCCTAATCCCTCTTAAGTTTTTTCTTATTTTTCTTATTTCTCTTTAATTTTGGATTATTTTTCTAATTTTGCATACATTTTGTATTATTTTTCTAATTCCTCTTAAATTTTGAATTCTTTCCTAACTCCTCTTGAACTTTGGATTATTTTCTAGTGGGATTATTCAGCCAATGTCTCTGTTGCAAAAAAGACCAAGGACAAAACGGAGGAATTAGTAGAGCCTTGGTTATCAAGAAGAAATTCCATTTTGAGCAAATACACGACATCAGAAAAACTTTCGATAATTACGAGTTTTTTGTCCGGAGGTGAAAGAGGTAACTACTCTTTTATTTATAATTTTAAATAATATTTCAATATATTTTCTACCTCTTAGATTATGATGTCCAAATTCTTTCTCGTTTATCCGTAAATTGTTTTATTTATTTACTTCGTAAAAATTGCTATGTTTTTTAATTTTACAGTTGACAAAAAAAAACGTGTTCTGTAACAATAAAAAAATTTTAAGCCATCAAAAATGAACTTTCAACAAAATAGATGAATTTTTAACCAAATAGTTGAATTTTCATCTAAAAAAGATGATATACAAGGTTGTTTAAAAGTTTTGCAACAAAAAAATCAAATAACCAAAAATCGAATAGTAAAATTTTCAGTTAAAACAATTAATATTCAACGAAACAAGGAACAAATTTTTTACAAAATAGTAAAATCCTTTTTAAAAACAGATTAATTTTAATCAAACATTTGCATTTTTAACCCAAAAAACTGAACTTTCGAGCCAAAAAGACGTATTTTTAACTAAAAAAGATCAATTTTCTACCAAAGATGAAATAGCTCAATTTTCAGTTAAAAAAGTTAAGTTTTAAGAAAAAAAAAACAACGAATAGTTGAATTTTCAATGAACAAACATTTATTTTTAACGAAAAATGTAATAGTTTATATTCCTACCGAAAAACATTTTTATTTGAAATTGTAAAAAGTTGAATTAAACCGAAAAAAGTATTTTTTCACAAAAAAGTTGAATCCTCAACCAAAACAGATTAATCTTCAAACAAACAGTTGCATTTTGAAACCAGAAAGATGAAATTTCTCCGAAAAGAGTTGAATTTTCAAGCCAGTAAGATTTTTTTATTAAAGAAGGAAACAAAATTTCAACCAAATTGTTGAACTTTCTACAAAACTGTTGATTTTTCTACCAAAATAGTTGGATTCCTGATCCAAAAAGATGAGTTTTCCACAAACAGTTGCAATTTTAACCAAAAATGATATTTTTTAAAAATAAAATTGTTGAATTTTCATCAAAATAATTAAATTCGTAACCAAAAATTTGCATTTTTAACCAAAAAGATTCATTTTCTTCCAAAAAGGCGAATTTTCAACTAAATACTTTGAACAATGGATGTGATATTAGTCCAAATTTTATTTGGTTAATTTTTAATTAATATTTTTTTCAAGTTTCTAAAATTTTTAAACTAAATAATTGAATTTTTAAACCGAAAAAAGATCAGTTTTCAACCAAAAATGATGTAGTTTAATTTTCATTTAGGAGAATTAATTTTGAATAAAAGAAACGAATTTTCTATAAAACAGTTGAATTTTGAACTCGAGAATTTTAATTAACAACATGAAACTTTATTTACAACCAATTAGTTAAATTAAATTTTTTACAAAGTAGTTGAATTTTGAACCCGAAAAAGTGAATTAACTTTTCAACCAAATAATACACTTTTTAATAACAAAAATATTAATTGTTAGCGAAAAATATAATAATAGACAAATTAACCATAAAGAATTAGCTCAACAAAAAAAGTTGCATTTTCTTTTTGGGCATTTGACACTTTTTAAAGTGTCATCACTATTTTACTACTATTACGAAAAAAGTGATATTAGAGACATTATTTTCAAATCAAAATGACGAATTTTCAACCAAAAAAGATTTTTCAGTCAATAAAGATAAAAAATTCCATCAAGAATCTTAAATTTCTAACCAAAAATATAAATTTTCAATCAAAAGTTTAATTTTCTACCAAAAAAAGACATTTTTAACCAAATAGTTGAATTTTCAACCAAAAACATTAATTTTCTTCTAAAAATGTCGAATTTTCAACAACTTATGATACATAATTTTTTACTAAACACTTTGAATAATTGATGTGATATTAGTCCAAATTTTATTTGATTATTTTTTAGTTAATATTTTTTTTTAATCTTTCTAACATTTCTTAACTAAATAGTTGAATTTTTTAACCCAAAAAGATCAATTTTCAACAAAAAATGAATTAGTTTAATTTTCATTTAGGAGAATTAATTTTCAATAAAAAAAGTATTTTTTACAAAATAGTTTAATTTTGTACCAAATAGTTACATTTTATAACAAATTGTTAAATTTTGAAGCCAGAAAGACGTATTTTTGATAAAATAGTTGAATTTTCAACCTGAGAATTTGAATTAACAACAAAACACTTAATCCACAACCAATCAGTTAAATTTCCAATAAAATAGTTACATTTTCTACCATTTCTTTAAATTTTCGAGCCAAAACTACGAATTATCTACAAAAAAGTTGAATTTTCAACCCAAAAGTGTGTTTTTTCAACAAAAAATTTAATTTTCCACAAAAAAATTTAATTTTGAATGGAAAAAGATAAATTTTTAACCAGGCAGTTGCATTCTTAATTAAAAATGGTGAAATTTCTACAAAAAGAGATACATTTTTAACCCAGAATGACGAATGTTCAACAAAATAGTTGAATTTACAATCGAAATTTTTTTTTTTTTAATAAAATAAAAAAACAAATGTCAATCGAATTGTTGATTATTCAAGATGAAATAACGAATTTTAAAAAAAACATTTGACTTTTCTGCCAAGAAGTATGACTTTTTAACAAAATTGTTGAATTTTTAACAAAATAATTCAATTTTGAAGCAAATAATAAAATTTTTAACCAAAAAATATGAATTCTTGACCAAAAATAGTTTTATTTTCTTATTGGGTTCTATTAATTCATTTAAAATTCATATAAAAAAAGGGGGAAGACTGTGTAGCCTGAGATAAATAAGTAGGAATTTTTATAATTTATAGACAAAAGAAACATTTTAAATAAACGTTAAAATTAATTTTTACTACTTGAAAAATTTTTTTACACTATTTTTTAAAATTTCTCATACTATTTAAACTATTTTCGATCTCTAATGTGAGTTAGAGGCTTTTATGCAGAATAATTTTTTATTGAAATATCAACTACTACATTTTTCGTTCAGAGTTATTTATCTTTTTTGCAATGAAAATTTAATTACATGGTAGAAAATTAAACTCTTTTGTTAAAAATTAATTTTTTTTTTTGGCTGAAGATTCATCATTTTAATTGAAAACGCATCTCTTTGGTTGAAAAATGAGTTTTTTAAAATTGAAAACTCTTTTTTTCTTTAGCTGAAAATTCTATCTTTGGTTAAAAATTGATCTTTTTTATTTTGAAATTCAACTATTTGGTGGAAAATTGATCTTTTAGTTGAAAATTCAAGTATTTCGTTGAAAAATGTATTTTGTTGAAAAATCGTCTTTTTTGGTGAAAATTAATCTTCTTAGTTGAAAATTCATCTTTTTGGTTAAAAGTTAAATTATTCCAGCTGAAGATTCATAATTTTAGTTGAAAATTTATCATTTTGGTAAAAATAATTTTTTTTTTCATTGAAAATGTTACTAATTTGATTGAATATTCTATAATTTTAGTTAAAACTTCATTTCTGGTCGAACAATAATTTTTTTAAACTAAAAATCTAACTATTCAATTTTTGGTTCGAAATTTATCTTTTTTAGTTGAAAATTCGACTTTTTTGGTAGAAATTAATCTTCTTGATTGCGAAATACTATTTCATCATATCGATAATCAAAATTCGAGTTTCTATGCCTGTAGAGCAATATACTATTGATGGAAAAAATATACTATTGATGGAAAAACATTAAAAAACATTGTTTAAGAGCTATACAATTTTTTATAAAAAGATTCTTCTTTTATACATGTAAAAAGAAATGTTTAATCTTTTCCCTTTTTCCCCTCTTTTTTTGAAATAATTACCCTATTTCCCCTTTTTTGAGCTTTTTTGCGCTGTGATCCCTGTCGTTATTATTTTTTTTTTCGTTAAAAAAGTTGACAAGCAACAAAAAATAGATAATATATGTGGAAACAAATGCTCAGCCGCTGTGCCACCCCTAAAAATTTGCCGCCACACCCTTTTTGATCCAGGAATTCCTAATTTTTAGGATTTCGTAGTCACGGGCAGAAACCCTTATGATTTCGGTCGGCTGTCCGTCTGTCCGTTCATCCATCGTACTTGAGTTAATGAGGAGTGAGGAAATTAGAGGAATTGAGGGGAAATGAGTGGTGGATAAGTAGAGGAATTGAGGGAAAATGAGTGGTGGGTAATTAGAGGAATTGAGGGGAAATAAGGGAAAGGAAGAAGGGGAGGCGAAGTAGGGGAAATGATTGGAAGTGAGGGAGAGCAGTGAGACAAGTGCCTGGAGGATAAGTGAAGGAAGTGACTGAAGGGTAAGTAGGGGAAGCGAGGAAAATCGTGGGAAGCGATAGAAAATGAGGATGAGGAAGTAGGGGGAATGAGAGAATCGGTTGTAGGGTAAGTGAGGGGAGATAAGGAGAGGGGTAATAAGGGGAGGGTGAGTAGGGGTAATGAGGGGTGTGTCAAGTAGAGGAATTGAGGGGAAATGAGCAGTGGGTAAGTAGAGGAAGTGAGGGAAAATATGGAAAGGAAATAAGGTAGGGGAACTAGGGAAAATGATTAGAAGAGAGGTAGGGTAGTGAGATATGTGACTGGTGGGTAAGCAGGGTAAGTGAGAGGATCAAAAGTAGGGTAAGGGATGAAAAATGAGGGAAGGGGAAGTGAAAGGAGAAGTCAGAAAGATGAGGAGAGGAAAAGTAGGGGACATGAGGGGTGGGGGAGTAGGAGCAGTAAGCAGAGGGTAAATAGGTTAAGTGAAGGGAAATGAGGGAGGGGAATCAGGGGAAGTGATGGGAAATGAGGGGAGGGTAAGTAGAGGAAGTAAGAGGAGGGTAAATAGAGGAAGTAAGAGGAGGGTAAGTAGAAGTAGTAAGGGTAAGTAAGGGTAAGTAAGGGTAAGTAATAGGAAATGAGGGAAGGGGAAGTGATTACAGAGGAAGGAAGAAAAATGAGGGGTGGGAAAGTAAGGGGAGAGATGGGGAATAAGGGGAGGGTAAGTGAAGGGAAATAAGGTAGGGGAGGTGATGGGAAATGAGTTGATGGTAAGTACGGGAAGTGAGCGGTGGGAAGGTAGGGTAAATAAGTGGAAATGAGGGAAGGGGAGTAGGAGAAGTAAGCAGAGGGAAAGTAGGTGAAGTGAAGGGAAATGAGGAAGGGTAAGTAGGGTAAGTGATGGAAAATAAGGGGAGGGGAAGTGGGGTAAGTCATGGGAAATGAGGTGAACGGAAGTGAAATGAGTGGAAGTCAGGATGGTGAGACGAAATGAGAGTATGGAAATTAGGGAAAATAAGTGGAAATGAGGGGAGGGGTAGTCGGAGAAGTGAGTAGAGGGAAAGCAGGTGAAGTGAAGGAAAATGAGGCAGAAGTGGTGGGAAATTATGGGAAGCGATGTAGGGTGAGTAATAGAAAATGAGGGGAGGTTAACTAAAGGAAGTAAGGGAAAATTAAGGAGGGAAAGTAGGGGTAAGGATATTATTTGATGGAGGGTAGTGAGGGAAGTGAGTTGTGCTGAAATGAGGGGAGGGAAAGTATGGTAAGTGATGGGAAATGAGGGGAGGAAGAGTAGGGAAAATTAGGAGAGGGGAAGCAAGGAAAATTAGGAGAGGGAAAGTTGGAGAAGTGATGGGAAATGAGGAGAGAGGAAGTGAAGGCAAGTGATGGGAATTGTGTGTAGGGAACTGAGGGAAGGGAACGCAGGGTACGTGATAGGAAATGAGGGAAGAGGAATTGATGGGAGAAAAAGAAAGGACGATGAGGGGAGGGAAAGAAACGAAAATAAGTGGAAATGAGGAGTTAGGAGGGGAAGCAGCGTGAGTGATGGGAAATGAGGGGAGGATAAGTAAAGGAAGTAAGGGAAAATTAAGGAGGAAAAGTAGGGGTAAGGATTGCATTTGAGGGAGGGTAGAGAAATGGGAAGTTAGGTGTTGTAAAGTAGAGTAAATGATGGGAAATGAGTGGAGGAAGAGTAGGGAAAATGAGGTGAGAGGAAGCACGGAACATTACAGGTGGGAAGGTTGGAGAAGTAATGGGAAGTGAGGGGAGGGGAATTAAAGAGAAGTGAGGTGGGGGAAGTCATGGGAAATGAGTTTAGGTAAGTGAGGGGAGGGAAATAGGGTTAGTAATGGGATTGGAGTGGAGGACGAGTGGGGGAATTGAAGCAAGTTACATAAGGGGAAGGAAAGTTGGAGAAGTGAAGGCAAGTGATGGGAAATGAGGGAGGGGGGAGGTGAAGAGAAGTAAGGTAGTAGAAGTTTTGGGAAATGAGTTTATGGAAATGAGGGAAGGGAGAGTAGGGTAAGTGATAGGAGATGAGTGAAGTGGAATTGATGGGAGAGGAAGGAAGGAAGATGAGGGGATGGAAAATAAGGAAAATAAGTAGAAAGGAGGGGTTAGAATGGGAAGTAGGGTGAGTGATGAGAAATGAGGGGAGGGTAAGTAAAGGAAGTAAGGGAAAATTAAAGAGGGAAGGTAGGGGTAAGGATTATATTTGAGGGAGGGTAGTGAGGGAAATGAGTGAAGAGTAAGTATGGGAAGTGGAGAAGGAAAAGTAGAGTAAGTGACGGGAAATGAGTGGAGGAAGAGTGTGGAAAATGAAGAGAGAGGAAGCAAGGAACATAAGTGGAGGGAAAGTTGGAGAAGTGATGGGAAATAAGGGGAGGGGAATTAAAGGGAAGTGAGGTAGGGGAAGTGATGGGAAACGAGTTTAAGGAAGTGAGGGAAGGGAAAGTAGAGTAAGTGATAGGAAATGAGGCAAGGGGAATTGATGGGAGAGGAAGAAAAGAAGATGAGGGTGGGAAACGAAAATAAGTGGAAGTGAGGGTTGGGAGAATAGCAGAAGTAAGTAGAGGGAAAGCAGGTGAAGTGAAGGTAAATGAGGGAGTGGAAGTAAAGGGAAATTGTAGGAGGGGAAGTAGGGTGAGTGATGGGAAATGAGGTGAGGGCAATTAAAGGAAGTAAGGGAAAATTAAGGAGGGAAAGTAGGGATAAGGATTATATTTGAGGGAGGGTAGTAAGGAAAATGAGTGGAGAGTAAGTATGGGAAGTGAGGGGTGAGAAAGTAGAGTTACTGATGGGAAATAAGTGGAGGAAGAGTAGGGAAAATGAGGTGAGAGGAAGCAAGGAACATTGGGGGAGGGAAAGTTGGAGAAGTCATGGGAAATCAGGGGAGGGGAAGTGTAGGGAAGTGATGGGAAATAAGTTTAGAGAAGTGAGGGACGGGAAAATAGGGAAAATAGTGGAAATGAGGGGATAGGAGGGGAAGCAGTGCGAGTGAAGGGAGATGAGGGGAGGGCAAGTAAAGGAAACAAGGGAAAATTAAGGAGGGAAAGTAGGAGTAAGGATTATGTTTAAGGGACGGTAGTGAAAGAAATGAGTTGGGAGTAAGTATGGGAAGTGAGGGGAGGGAAAATAGGGTAAGTGATGGTAAATGAGTGGAGGAGGGGGGGGTGAGGAGAGAGGATGCAAGGAACATTAGGGGAGGGAAAGTTGGAGAAGTGATGGGAAATGAGGGGAGGGAAAGTGAAGGGAAGCCAGGTAGGGGAAGTGATGGGAAATGTGTGTAGGGAAGTGAGGGAAGGGAAAGTAGGTAAGTGATGGGATATTAGGGAAGGGGAATTGATGGGTGAGGAAGGAAGGTTGATGAGTGGAGGGAAAGTAAGGCAAATAAGTGGAAATGAGGGGTTAGGATGGGAAGTAGGGTCAGTGATGGGAAATGCGGGGAGGGTAAGTAAAGTAAGCATGGGAAGTGGGGGTGGGAAGGTAGAGTAAGTGATGGGAAATGAGTGGAGGAAGAATGGGGAAAATGAGGAGTGAGGAACCAAGGAACATTAGGGGAGGAAAAGTTGGAGAAGTGATAGGAAATAATGGGGGTGGGTTGAAAGAATGTGAGGTAGTGGAAGTGTTGGGAAATGAGTTTAGGGAAGTGAGGGAAGGGAAAGTAGGATAAGTGATAGGAAATGAGTGAAGTGGATTTGATGGGAGAGGAAGGAAGGAAGATGAGGGGATGGAAAGTAAGGAAAATAAGTAGAAAGGAGAGGTTAGGAGTGGAAGTAGGGTGAGTGATGAGAAATGAGGGGAGGGTAAGTAAAGGAAGTAAGGGGAAATTAAGGAGGGAAGGTAGGGGTAAGGATTATATTTGAGGGAGGGTAGTGAGGGAAATGAGTGGAGAGTAAGTATGGGAAGTGGAGGAGGGAAAGTAGAGTAATTAACTGGAAATGAGGGGAGGAAGAGTAGGGAAAAAAAGGTGAGAGGTAGCAAGGAACATTAGGGGAGGGGAAGTGAATGAAGTCAAGGAAAATTAAGGAGCGAAGGTAGGGGTAAGGGTTGTATTTGAGGGAGGGTAGTGAGGGAAATAAGTGGAGAGTAAGTATGGGAAGTGGGGATTGAGAACGTAGAGTGATTGATGAGAAACGAAGGGAGGGAAATAGGGTAAATGATGGGAAATGAGTGGAGGAAGAGTGGGAGAAATTATGAAAGAGAAAGCAAGTTACATAAGAGGAAGGAAAGTTGGAGAAGTGATGGGAAATGAGGGAGGGGGAGGAGAAGGGAAGTGAGATAGTGGAAGTGTTGGGAAATGAGTTTAGGGAAGTCAGGGATGGGAAACTAGGGTAAGTGATAGGAAATGAGGGAAGGGGAATTGATGGGAGAGGAAGGAAGGAAGATGAGGCAATAGAAAGTAAGGAAAATAAGAAGAAAGGAGGGGTTAGGAGAGGAAGTAGGGTGAGTGATGGGAAATGAGGGGAGGGTAAGTAAAGGAAGTAAGGGAAAAATAAGGAGGGAAAGTAGGGGTAAGGATTATATTTGAGGGAGGGTAGTGAGGGAAATGATTGGAGAGTAAGTATGGGAAGTGGAGGAGGGAAAGTAGAGTAATTAATTGGAAATGAGGGGAGGAAGAGTAGGGAAAATGAGGTGAGAGGTAGCAAGGAACATTAGAGGAGGGAAAGTTGGGGAAGTTATGGGAAATGAGGGATGGAAAAGTGAAGGAAAATGAGGTAGGGGGTAAGAAACTCTGTTTTTTATGCGCTTGGCGCGTACTTTGACTAATTTTTTTGTTATTGCAGTTGTTGTAAAGGTCCAATCAAGTGGAACTGTGGATAGAGTGAAAACGAGACTGGAAAGATTGGACGAATATGAAGAGGGATCAGTGAGACAATTGCTAGATTTGTCACAACAAGAATATACGGCCAGAATTGAACAATTAAACAGTGAATTGGTGCAAGCCTGGCGATCCGATTTTCGGGTGAAAGCTCTGAAAATTGCAATTCAGGTAAGAAAACGATACTAATTTATCTATACTAATTTACCAAACTGTTTTCTACTCAAAAAAATAAACCTTAGTTATTTAGCGAATGAATAATTTTTTTACAGTGTGCAAAATTGTTAGGAGACACTTCAGTCATATCCTTTTATCCTAGCAAATTTGTCCTGATTACGGATATTTTGGACATTTTCGGAAAACTGGTTTACGATAGACTGAAAATGAAAGCAGAATCTCACAAGTAA
This sequence comes from Andricus grossulariae, assembly GCA_011634705.1. Taxonomy (NCBI): domain Eukaryota; kingdom Metazoa; phylum Arthropoda; class Insecta; order Hymenoptera; family Cynipidae; genus Andricus; species Andricus grossulariae. The sequence continues at coordinate 105,333,171 of JAABKJ010007545.1, read as the reverse complement.
TTGATTGAACAAAGCCTGAATTTTGTTTTCTCCATATTTATTGAGAATCGAGTGTTTAGTAAAATAATTGAAAATATTTTTAGACCCGGAAGCAGAGCTACGAGTTTGCCGGACAATTTCACGCCAGATATGGTTCCTGAAAATGCAAGGGAAACTTGTCAAAATTGGTTTTATAAAATTGCATCCATCAGGGAACTTGTGCCGAGGCTTTTTGTTGAGATGGCGATTATTAAATCCTACAGTTTCCTAACAACTAGGTAAGATTTATAATTTTGGACTTTTTTTCCGCTTTTAAATCCATTTTAATACGATTCTATATCTAATTTTAATTCAAATAATTTGGATAATCTAAGTAATCCACTTGTAATTCAGGGCTTGTAATCCAAGTAATTAACTGAAAATTGAACTATTCCACATTTAGTTCAAAATTGATCTTTTTAGTTTAAAATTCATGCATTTTGTTGATGAAGAAAATTTGAAGATGAAAATTGATCTTTTTCGATCAAAAATTAATTTTCTTTCTTCTAAAAATTAATGATTTTGGTTGAAAATTCAACAATTTTGGGGAAAATTAATCTATTTTGTAGGGAATTCCACAATTTTGTTAAAAAGTCCCTTTTTTTGTTGTTGAAAATTCTACTATTTTCTTGAATTTTTTTTTTCAATTAAGATTCTTGTTTGAAAATTCATCTTTTTGGTTTAAAACTGAACTATTTGGTCGAAAATTCATCTATTTTGTTGAAAGCTCATGTATTTGATTAAAAATTTCTTTTTTTTTCGTTAGAAAATTAATCTTCTTTATTGAAAATTTATGATTTTGGTTGAAAATTCAAATGTTTTGTTGAAACTTCGTCTTTTTTGGTAAAAAGTTCAACTATTTTGGTAGAAAATTCATTTCTTTGTTTGAAAATATAAATATATTGATGAAAAACAGTTTTTTTTTGTTGAAAATTAGTTTTTTTAATTGAAAATTTAACTATTTCATTTTTAGATGCAGCTTTGGTTATTGTCTTGAAAACTGGGGTTTTAGGTCAAAAATTGACTTTTTTAACTGAAAATTTGTTTTAAAAATTGTTCAAAGAAAGCGCATTAAGATATTTCCGAGAAGAATCCAAAGCTGTTTTCGGGTTTTTGATCGGACGCTTAGTTTGTTTATAATTAATTATGAAAATTTTAAATCCATATAGAAAATTTCAGGGTCCTTATGATTTTGGATCTTAGGTTCTAGACTTAGAGTTTTGAGCCCTATATTTTGGGTCCTATTATTTTGGATTAGAGTTTGGGTCTTATGGCTTAGGATAATTTTTTGTACTTTAAGTTTTGGACCTAATTTCAGATAGCATATCAAATTACACATTAAAGGTTTGATAAACGTTCAGGTAATATTGTTTGGTAATATATTTAAACAGACTTTACGAAACTCTCTTTTGTAGGCCCATGTCACTTACTTCGACTATTTTTTTAACTCTTATTATTAAAAAAAAAAAATGTTCAGTAGAGATGAATTTGGTTGAAAACAATGTAAATATGTCTGTTATTAGTATTGTTTTTTTAACCACTGCAGATGACAATTCGACAAAAGACTAGAATGTGTCATTACGGTTCAAATCATGGATACTGTCCCACTCATTACAGATTTTATCTGACCTCAACTAAAATTTGCAAAAACTATTAGCGGAAATTTTCCAGTAATAAAACTCAGTCACTGTAACAAGCTTTTGTGTAAAAAGGCTTCAATTCGACAAATGTTAGAATGAGCCAAAGTAACACTAATAAGTAACTAAATCAGTAGATCCACAGCAGTTCTTATATTATTTATCTTTATATTTGCTTATAGTGATATAAATATATTATATAGTTTTATCTGATCAAATCATAAATAAATATTTGTTTTATATTTAAAAAGTTTGACTGGATTGGTATATTGTGCAACAAGGAGGCGGAATCTTTTTACGGCCGAGCGTGAGTTTGCAATAACTCATTTATTTATGATTTGGTAATGTATTATTATAGACTATATCAATTTCACTGAGTAAATGAATATAAAAATAAATAATATAGTTAGAAGTCTTTTTACGGCCGAGAAGGTGTTTGCAAGAACTCAGTTATTGCAAACTTACGCTCGGCCGTAAAAAGACTTCGTCTCCTCGCTACATACGACACTTTAGTTGATAACAGTATGGTTTTCGAGTTTTCTCATGAAAGAAAAGTACGGCGCTAAACAGTGTTCATGGGGCGAAATGACGAATACGCATGCGCGTAGGACGGTAAAGTGCACTTTCGCTCTCTAGGCCGGATAAGTAGTAAATAAGGGATAAAATTTATAACGATTTTTAATTTTTTATCAATTTAATTAATGTACTACTTATTTCTTATCAGGTTCTACTTTCCCCATGACCACCTCCAGATGGAAAACCTCCAGGCCCACCTGGAGGCCCACCGCCATGGAATCTCACTAGCAGCTTCACTCCTGGTCATTTCTATCAACATAAATATATCAAATATATTTTAAATTTTATATTTAAATTTTCAAAATAATATACTGTAATAAATGTCTTCAAAATCGATTTGTGCAGTTTTTTTTATCAATTTATATAACCAATTCTTTAGAATAATATTGAAGTAAAATAAAAATAATATATCAAAATTACAGAATTTTCAATTGAAAAACTTAAACTTGCATGATTTTTTATCGACACTTTAAAAAATGGAAAATTCTTTAATTTAAAAGATTTACTATTCAAAGTTTTACAATTTTGAAGTGTTACAATTGAAAATTCTTAAATTTTGAAAATGTAGAATGGAAAATTGTTTAACTTTCAAGATTTATATTTTAAAGGTATCTAATTTAGAAGGTTTTTTTTTTGGCATAGTTCAATTTTGAAAATTTACAATGGGAAATTCTTCAATAATAACGTTCTGCATATTAAAATTCTTCAATTTTAAAGGTGAGTTTACAATTGAAGATTCATTAATTCAATTCGAAGGATTTTCAATGAAATTCTTCAATTTTGAAGATATAGAATAAAAAATTCTTCAATTTGAACGATATGCAACTTAAAAGTATAAATTTTGAAGATTTAAAATTTAAAGATTCATTAATTTGGAATGTTTTTAGTTTTGAGTGATGTAATTTTAAACGTTTTTTTATGTAGTTAAATTTTGAAAATTTTTCCATTCGGAAGATTTACAATTTTAAAATCTTCAATTTTAAAGGTGTATAAATCAAAATTCTTAAATTTGGGTGATTTTGAAGATGAAAAGTCACGAGTTTTCAATTCTGAATCTTCCAAATTGAACCAATTTTAATTCAATTCAATAATTCGATTTGAAAGAATTACCATGGAAAATTCTTCAATTTGTAAAATTTTCAATTGAAGATTCTTCAATTCTTAATGTGCATAATTTAAAATGATGCTATTTGAAACGTTTTTTTTTTACTTTCTTTGGAATAACTCAATTTTGAATATATAAAATTGAAAAATTTTCAATTCTAACGATTAGCAATTTAAAATCATTCAATTTTCCAGATTTTAAAAATCAAAAGTCAAGCGTTTTCAATTATAAATCTTCAAAATTACAGAAATTTTAAATATAATTAATCAGAATTACATCATTTTTAATCGCATAACTTAACAATCATATTATGTTTAATTGTAATTTTTTTGAATTGAAAAATCTGAAACTATAATGGAAAATTATTCAGCTTTCAAAATTTATATTTTTAAAGTATGTAATTTTGAACGTATTTTTGGAATAATTCAATCATGAAGATTTACAATTGAAAATTCCTCATTTTAACGATTTACAATTTAAAATTCTTCAGTTCTAAAGGATTAAAATTGAAGATTCAATAATTAAATTTAAAAAATTGACAATGAAAAATTCTTCCATTTTTTAGATTTGCAATAGGAGATTCTTCCATTTTTAATTTGTATTATTCAGAATGTTGTAATTTTAAATGTTTTGATTCTTTTTTTGGAATAGTTCAATTTTGAAGATTTACAAATGAAAATTCTTGAATTTTAACAATTTGTCATTCGAAATTTGTCAATTTTCAAGATATACAATTGAAGATTCATTAATTTGGAATTTTGACAGATGAAAATGCTGTTTTGAACGTTAGTTTTTGAATAAGTAGTTCACTTTTGAAGATTTATAATGGAAAATTCTTTAATTTGCACTTTAAAATTCTTCAATTTTCAAGATTTACAATTGAAGATTCATGAATTCAATTTTTAAGATTTACAATTGAAGATTCATTAATTCAATTTCCAGGATTTACAATTAAAAATTCTTCAATTTTAACGATTGTCGATTGATACATTCTTCAATTTTTTAAATAATTCTAAACAATACACATAAAAATTAAAGATTCTTCAAAATTGCAAATCCTAAAAACTGAAGAATTTTTCATTGTGAATCTTTAACAACGAATTAATGCATCTTCAATTGTTATTATAAATGATATTAATGATAATAATAACAACAATTGAATATTCATTCACTCAATTTTAATGATTTACAACGCAAAATTTTTCAATATTTAAGATTTTCAATTAAAGTTTCTTTAATTTATTTTGGATTAGTTCAATTTTCAAGATTTTCAATTGAAGATTCTTTATTTTTAATGTCTATAATTTAGAATGATGTAATTTTAAATGGTTTGTTTCTTTTTTTGTAATAATTCAATTGTGAAGATTTATAATTGAAAATTCTTTAATTTTAACGATTTCCAATCTAAAATTCTTCTTTTTTTGAGATTTAAAGTTGAAGATTCATTAATTTAGAATGTGTTTAGTTTGAAATTAGGTAATTCTGAATTTTTTGTGAATATGTAGTTTCATTCTGAAGATTTATAAGTGAAAACTCTTCAATTTTAAAGATTTATAATTCAAATATCTAAAATTTTGATGATTTTGAAGAACAATAGTCAAGAGTTTTCAATAATGATCAATCTTCCAGATTACAGAAATTTAAAGTAAATTTTGTAAATTAAAAACTCTAAATTTTTCAAAGATTTACAGTTCAAAGTTAGACAATTTTGAAAAAATTAAATAAAAAATTCTAGAATTTTGAAGAAATAAAATAAAAAAGACAAATGAAAATTCTTTTATTTTAACAATTTGCAATTCAAATTTCTTCAATTTAAACGATTTGTAATTCAAAATTTGTTAATTTTTAAAATTTACAATTGAAGATTCATTAATTTGTAATGTTTATAGTTAAAATAATATTTTGAACTTTGGTTTTGAAATATAAAGTTCAATTTTGAAGATTTATAATGGAAAATTCATCCATTTTTCAGATCTGTAATTGAAGAATTTTCCAAATTAATTGCTTATCATAGAGCATAACGCAATTTTTAATGCTTTTTATAAAACAGTTCAATTTTGAAGATTTAGAATGGAAAATTCTTTAATTTTAAAGAATTGCAATTCAAAGTTCTACAATTTTGAAGACTTACAATTAATAAATTTGGAATTTTGAAAATATAGAATGGAAAATTATTCAACTTTCAAATTCTGAGATTTGCAATGGAAGATTCTTTGATTTTTAATATGCATAATGTAGAATGATATAATTTTAAATACTTTTTTTTTCTTTTTCTGGAATATGTAGTTCAATTTTGAAGATTCACAATGGAAAATTCTTTAATGTTTAAGATTTTCAATTGAAGATTCTTCAACTAATAATTTGCATAATTTCGAATGATGTAATTTGAACCGTTTTTGTTTATTTGTTAGGAATAGTTCAATTTTGAAAATTTTTAATGAAGATTCTTTATTTTTCAATTTATATAATTTAGAATAATATCATGAATTTTTTTGTTGTAATAGTTCAATTGTAAAGATTTATAATTGAAAATTCTTTAATTTCAACGATTTTCGATCTAAAATTCTTCTTTTTTTTTAGATTTAAAACTGAAGATCCATTAATTTAGAATGTTTTTAGTTTGAAATTATACAATTTTGAATTTTTTCAAATATTTAGTTTAATTTCAAATATTTATAAGTGAAAACTCTTCAATTTTAAAGATTTATAATTCAAATTCCTTAAATTTGGATGATTTTGAAGATCAATAGATAAGAGTTTTTAATTATAAATCTTCCAGATTACGGAAATTGAAAGTAAATTAGACACTCTAAATTTTGTTAAGATTTGCAATTTAAAGTTACACAATTTTGAAGAAATAAAATTAAAAATGCTTCAATTTTAAAAATATATGATTGGAAATTATTCAATTTTCAAGATTTATATTGTAAAGGTATATAATTTTAAAAGTATTTTTGGACTTTGGTTTTGAAATATAAAGCTCAATTTTGAAGATTTATAATGGAAAATTCATCCATTTTTAGGATTTGTAATTGAAGAATTTTCAATCTTAATTACTTATAATAGAAAATAACGCAATTTTTATTGCTTTTTATAAAACAGTTCAATTTTGAAGATTTACATTTCAAAGTTCAACAATTTTGAAGACTAACAATTAAAAAATTGTGAATTTTGAAAATATAGAATGAAAAATTATTCAACTTTCAATTTTTAAGATTTGCAATTGAAAATTCTTTAATTCTTAATGTGTGATTGAAAATTATTAAATCTTCAAGATTTATATTGGAAAGCTATGTAATTTTGAACGTTTTTTTGGAATAGTTCAATTTTTATGATTCACAAATGAAAATTCTTCAATTTTAACAATTTGCAATTCAAACGATTAGCAATTCAAAATTTTTTATTTTCAAGATTTTGAATGCTTATAGTTGAAAATGATATTTTGAACTTTGGTGCTGAAATATAAAGTTAAATTTTGAAGATTTATAATGGAAAATTCACCCACTTTTAGGATTTGTAATTGAAGAATTTTCAATATTAATTTCTTAAAATAGAGAATAACGCAATTTTCAAGATTAAAAATTTAAAACTCTTTTATTTTGAAGATTTACAATTCAAAGTTCTACAATTTTGAAGACTATCAATTGAAAATTTTTGAAATTTGATAATATAGAATGGAAAATGATTCAAATTTCAATTTTTAAGATTTGCAATTGAAGATTCTTCAATTTTTAATGCGTAATTAGAAATTATTCAATCTGCAAGATTTATATTGGAAAGCTATGTAATTTTGAACGTTTTTTTGGAATAGTTCAATCTTGAAGATTAACAGTTAAAGATTCACTAATTTAAAATGTTTATTGTTTAAAATGATATTTTGAACTTCTTTATAATTTACAATGGGAAATTCTTCAATTTTAATAATTTGCAATTCAAATTTTTAAGATTTTCAAGATTTACAATTGAAGATTCATTAATTTGGAATTTTTATAGTTAAAAGTGATATTTTGAACTTTGGTTTTGAAATGTAAAGTTCAATTTTGAAGATTCATAATTGACAATTCATCCATTTTTAAGATTTGTAGTTGAAGAATTTTCAATATTAATTTCTTAAAATAGAGAATAACGCAATTTTTAATACTTTTTATAAAACAGTTCAATTTTGAAGATTTACAATTGAAAACTCGTTAATTTTAAATATTTACACTTCAAAGTTCTACAATTTTGGAGACTTGAAATTGAAAAAAATTTTATTTTGATAATATATAATGGAAAATTATTCAAATTTCAATTTTTGGGATTTGCAATATTGAAGATTCTTCCATTTTTAATGTGTAATGAGAAATTATTTAATTTCAAGATTTATATTGCAAAGGTATGTAATTTTGAAAGTACTTTTGAAATATTTCAATTTTGAAGATTCACAAATGAAAATTCTTCAATTTTAACAATTAGCAATTCAAATTTCTTCAATTTAAACGATTTGCAATTAAAAAAATTTTTAATTTTGAAGACTTACAATTAAAGATTCAATAATTTGACATTTTTATAGTTGAAAAAGATATTTTGAACTTTGGTTTTGAAATGAGATGTTAAATTTTGAAGATTCATAATGGACAATTCATCCATTTTTAAGATTTGTAATCGAAGAATTTTAGATATTAATTACTTGTAATAGAGAATAACGCAATTTGTAATGCTTTTTATAAAACAGTTCAATTTTAAATATTTACAATTCAAAGTTCTCCAATTTTGAAGACTTACAATTGAAAAATGTTGAATTTTGAAAACATAAAATGGGAAATTATTCAACATTCAATTTTTAAGATTTGCAAATAAAGATTCTTCAATTTTTAATATGCATAATGTAAAATGATGTCATTTTAATTATTTTTGTTTCTTTTTCTGGAATATGCAGTTCAATTTTGAAGATTTGTATGGGAAGTTATTTAATTTTCAAGATTTTCAATTGAAGATTCTCTAATTATGTTTAATTTTGAACATTTTTAATTGAAGTTTCTTTCTTTTTAATGTATATAATTTAGAATAATATAATTGTTCTTTTTTTCTTTTTTTGGTACAGTTCAATTGTAAAGATTGATAATTAAAAATTCTTTAATATTAACGATTTGCAATTTAAAATTCTTCTTTTTTTAAGATTTAAAATTGAAGATTGATTAATTTAGAATGTTTTTAGTTTCAAATTATGCGATTTTGAATTTTTTTAAATATGTAGTTTAATTTCAAATATTTATAAGTGAAAGTTGAAAATGCTATTTTAAACATTAGTTTTGGAATACGTAGTTCAATTTTGAAGACTTACAATTGTAAATTCTTTAATTTGCACTTTAAAATTCATCAAATTTCAAGATTTAAAATTGAAGATTCACTAATTCAATTCTAAAGACTTACAATGGAAAACTCTTCAATTTGAACGATTCGCTATTGATACATTCTTCAATTTTTTAAATCATTCTGAATAATACACGATACAAATGAAAGATTCTTCAATTGCAAATCTTAAAAACTGAAGATTTTTCAATTGTAAATCTTTAAAAAGGAATTAATGAATCTTCAGTTGTTATTATTAAAGATATTAATGATAATAATAACAACAAATGAACATTCATTAACGCAATTTCAATGACTTGCAATGCAAAACTTTTCAATTTTTAAGATTTTCAATTGAAGATTCTTTAATTTATTTTGGATTAGTTCAATTTTCAAGATTTTCAATTGAAGATTCTTTATTTTTAATGTCTAGAATTTGGAATGATGTAATTTTAAATGGTTTGTTTCTTTTTTTGTAATAGTTCAATTGTGAAGATTTATAATTGAAAATTCTTTAATTTTAACGATTTCCAATCTAAAATCCTTCTTTTTTTTAGATTTAAAGTTGAAGATTCATTAATTTAGAATGTATTTAGTTTGAAATTATGTAATTCTGAATTTTTTGTGAATATGTAGTTTCATTCTGAAGATTTATAAGTGAAAACTCTTCAATTTTAAAGATTTATAATTCAAATATCTAAAATTTTGATGATTTTGAAGAACAATAGTCAAGAGTTTTCAATAATGATCAATCTTCCAGATTACAGAAATTTAAAGTAAATTTTGTAAATTAAAAACTCTAAATTTTTCAAAGATTTACAGTTCAAAGTTAGACAATTTTGAAAAAATTAAATAAAAAATTCTAGAATTTTGAAGAAATAAAATAAAAAAGACAAATGAAAATTCTTTTATTTTAACAATTTGCAATTCAAATTTCTTCAATTTAAACGATTTGTAATTCAAAATTTGTTAATTTTTAAAATTTACAATTGAAGATTCATTAATTTGTAATGTTTATAGTTAAAATAATATTTTGAACTTTGGTTTTGAAATATAAAGTTCAATTTTGAAGATTTATAATGGAAAATTCATCCATTTTTCAGATCTGTAATTGAAGAATTTTCCAAATTAATTGCTTATCATAGAGCATAACGCAATTTTTAATGCTTTTTATAAAACAGTTCAATTTTGAAGATTTAGAATGGAAAATTCTTTAATTTTAAAGAATTGCAATTCAAAGTTCTACAATTTTGAAGACTTACAATTAATAAATTTGGAATTTTGAAAATATAGAATGGAAAATTATTCAACTTTCAAATTCTGAGATTTGCAATGGAAGATTCTTTGATTTTTAATATGCATAATGTAGAATGATATAATTTTAAATACTTTTTTTTTCTTTTTCTGGAATATGTAGTTCAATTTTGAAGATTCACAATGGAAAATTCTTTAATGTTTAAGATTTTCAATTGAAGATTCTTCAACTAATAATTTGCATAATTTCGAATGATGTAATTTGAACCGTTTTTGTTTATTTGTTAGGAATAGTTCAATTTTGAAAATTTTTAATGAAGATTCTTTATTTTTCAATTTATATAATTTAGAATAATATCATGAATTTTTTTGTTGTAATAGTTCAATTGTAAAGATTTATAATTGAAAATTCTTTAATTTCAACGATTTTCGATCTAAAATTCTTCTTTTTTTTTAGATTTAAAACTGAAGATCCATTAATTTAGAATGTTTTTAGTTTGAAATTATACAATTTTGAATTTTTTCAAATATTTAGTTTAATTTCAAATATTTATAAGTGAAAACTCTTCAATTTTAAAGATTTATAATTCAAATTCCTTAAATTTGGATGATTTTGAAGATCAATAGATAAGAGTTTTTAATTATAAATCTTCCAGATTACGGAAATTGAAAGTAAATTAGACACTCTAAATTTTGTTAAGATTTGCAATTTAAAGTTACACAATTTTGAAGAAATAAAATTAAAAATGCTTCAATTTTAAAAATATATGATTGGAAATTATTCAATTTTCAAGATTTATATTGTAAAGGTATATAATTTTAAAAGTATTTTTGGACTTTGGTTTTGAAATATAAAGCTCAATTTTGAAGATTTATAATGGAAAATTCATCCATTTTTAGGATTTGTAATTGAAGAATTTTCAATCTTAATTACTTATAATAGAAAATAACGCAATTTTTATTGCTTTTTATAAAACAGTTCAATTTTGAAGATTTACATTTCAAAGTTCAACAATTTTGAAGACTAACAATTAAAAAATTGTGAATTTTGAAAATATAGAATGAAAAATTATTCAACTTTCAATTTTTAAGATTTGCAATTGAAAATTCTTTAATTCTTAATGTGTGATTGAAAATTATTAAATCTTCAAGATTTATATTGGAAAGCTATGTAATTTTGAACGTTTTTTTGGAATAGTTCAATTTTTATGATTCACAAATGAAAATTCTTCAATTTTAACAATTTGCAATTCAAACGATTAGCAATTCAAAATTTTTTATTTTCAAGATTTTGAATGCTTATAGTTGAAAATGATATTTTGAACTTTGGTGCTGAAATATAAAGTTAAATTTTGAAGATTTATAATGGAAAATTCACCCATTTTTAGGATTTGCAATCGAAGAATTTTAGATATTAATCACTTGTAATAGAGAATAACGCAATTTTCAATGCTTTTTATAAAACAGTTCAATTTTTAAGATTAAAAATTGAAAACTCTTTTATTTTGAAGATTTACAATTCAAAGTTCTACAATTTTGAAGACTATCAATTGAAAAATTTTGAAATTTGATAATATAGAATGGAAAATGATTTAAATTTAAATTTTCAAGATTTGCAATTGAAGACTCTTCAATTTTTAATGTGTATTTGGAAATTATTCAATCTTCAAGATTTATATTGGAAAGCTATGTAATTTTGAAGATTGACAATTAAATATTTATAATTTGGAATGCTTATAGTTTAAAATGATATTTTAAACGTTTTTATAATTTACAATGGAAAATTCTTCAATTTTAACGATTTGCCATGCAAGTTTTTAACATTTTTGAGATTTATCATTGAAGATACATTGATTTGGAATGTTTACAGTTAAAAATGATATTTTGAACTTTGGTTTTGAAATGTAAAGTTCAATTTTAAAGATTCATAATGCACAACTAATCCATTTTTAAGATTTGTAATTGAAGAATTTTCAATATTAATTTCTTAAGATAGAGAATAACGCCATTTTTAATGCTTTTTATAAAACAGTTCAATTTTGAAGATTTACAATTGAAAACTATTTAATTTTAAAGATTTGCAATTTAAAGTTCTACAATTTTGGAGACTTACAATTATAAAATTTTTAATTTTGATAATATGGAATAGAAAATTGTTGAAATTTTAATTTTTAGGATTTGTAATTGAAGATTCTTCAATTTTTACTGTGTAATTGGAAATTATTCAATTATCAAGATTTATATTGTGTAGCTATGTAGTGTTGAAAGTTTTTTGGAATAGTTCAATTTTTAAGATTCTTCAATTTGTAATATGCAGAATGTAGAATGATGTAATTTTAATTATTTTGGTTTCTTTTTCTGGAATATGTAGTTCAAGTTTGAAGATTTAAATGGAAAATTCTTTAATTTTCAAGATTTTCAATGGAAGATTCTTTAATTTTCAATTTGTATAATTTCGAATGATGTAATTTGAACCGTTTTTGTTTATTAGTTTGGAATAGTTCAATTTTGAACATTTTTAACTGAAGATTCTTTATTTTTTAATATATATAATTTAGAATAATATAATTTTTAATATTTTGTTTCTATTTTGGTATAGCTCAATTGTAAAGATTTATAATTAAAAATTCTTTAATTTTAACGATTTGCAATCTAAAATTCTTCTTTTTTTGAGATTTAGAATTGAAGATTCATTAATTTAGAATGATGTACTTCGAAACTTTCTTGTTTCTTATTTTGGAATAGTTCAATTTTGAAGATTTTCAATTGAAGATTCTTTTTTTTTAATCTATATCATGTATTTAATTTTAAAAATTTGAAATCTAAAATTCTTCTTTTTTTGAGATTTAAAATTGAAGATTCATTAATTGAGAACGTTTTTAGTTTGAAATTAGTAAATTAGAAACTCTAATTCTTTTGTTTTAAGATTTATAATTCAAAGTTACATAATTTTGAAGAAATGAAATGAAAATTTCTTCAATTTTTAAAATATATAATTGGAAATTATTCACTTCTCAAGATTTATATTGTAAAGGTATGTAATTTTGAAAGTATTTTTGGAATACTTCAATTTTGAAGATTTACAAATGAAAATTCTTCAATTTTAACAATTTGCAATTCGAATTTCTTCAATTCAAACGATTTTCAATTTGAAATTTTTTGATTTTCAAGATTTACAATTGAAGATTCATTAATTTGGAATGTTTATAGTTGAAAATATTTTGAACTTTGGTTTTGAAATATAAAGTTCAATTTTGAAGAATCATAATGGAAAATTCATCCATTTTTAAAGTTTTTTAATTGCAGAATTTTCAGTATTAATTGCTTATAATAGAGAATAACGCAATTTTTAATGTTTTTTATAAAACAGTTCAATTTTGAAGATTTAGAATTTAAAACTCTTTAATTTTTAAGATTTACAATTCAAAGCTCTGCAGTTTTGAAGGTTTAAAATTGAAGATTAAATGATTAGATTTAAAAAATTCACAATGAAAAATGCTTCAATTTTTTAGATTTTCAATAGGAGAAAATATTGCAATTTTTAATGCTTTTTATAAAACAGTTCAATTTTGAAGATTCACAAATGAAAACTCTCGAATTTTGAAGATTCACAAATGAAAACTCTAGAATTTTAAAGATTTACAATTCAAAGTTCTGCAATTTTGAAGATTTAAAATTTAAAAAATTTGAATTCTGAAAATGTAGAATGGAAAATTATTCAATTTTCAAGATTGGGCGATTGAAGATTCTTCAATTTTTAATATGCATAATGTAGAATGATGTAATTTTAAATATTTTGGTTTCTTTTTCTGGAATATGTAGTTCAATTTTGAATATTTACAATTGAAAACTCTTGAATTTTAAAGATTTACAATTCAAAGTTCTGTAATTTTGAAGGTTTAAAATTGAAGATTCAATAATTAAATTGAAAAAATTCGCAATGAAAAATGCTGCAATTTTTTAGATTTTCAATATGAGAGAATAATGCAATTTTTAATGCTTTTTATAAAACAGTTCAGTTTTGAAGATTCACAAATGAAAACTCTTGAATTTTAATGATTTACAATTCAAAGTTCTACAATTTTGAAGATTTAAAATTGAAAAAAATTTGAATTTTGAAGATAAAGAATGGAAAATTATTCAACTTTTAATTGTTAAGATTTGCAATTGAAGATTCTTCAATTTTCAATGTGTGATTGGAAATTATTTTAAAGATTTGCAATTCAAAGTTCTACAATTTTGAAGACTTGTAATTAAAAAAATTTGAAAATATAGAATGGAAAATTATTCAACTTTCAATTTTTAAGATTTTCAATTGAAGATTCTTTCATTTTTAATATGCAGAATGTAGAATGATGTAATTTTGAAGATTTACAATTGGAAGCTCTTTAATTTCAAAGATTTGCAATTCAAAGTTCTACAATTTTGAAGGCTTACAATTAAAAAATTTTGAATTTTGAAAATATAGAATGGAAAATTATTCAACTTTCAATTTTCAAGATTTGCAATTGAAGATTCTTCCATTTTTAATATGCAGAATGTAGAATGATGTAATTTGAAATATTTTTGTTTCTTTTTCTGGAATATGTACCTAGTTTAATTTTGAAGATTCACAATGGAAAATTCTTTAATTTTCAAGATTTTCAATTAAAGAATCTTCAATTTTCAACGTGTAATTGAAAATTATTTAATCTTCAAGATTTATATTGGAAAGCTATGTAATTTTGAACATTTTTTTTTAATAGTTCAATTTGGAAAATTTACAAGGAAAGATTCATAATTTAGAATTTGTATATTTTAAAACGATATTTTGAGTGTTTTTACAATTTACAATTGAAGATTCTTGCAATTTTGAATTCAAGACTCTTCAATTATTGATATATGTATGATGGAAAATGATGCAATTTTGAATGCATTTTTTGAAATAGTTCAATCTTGAAGGTTTTTCACTTTTTTTCACATTAAAAAAATCTGCCCTTTTCATTCTTTAAACATTAAGGTCAAATGTCGACTTAGCCCCAGGTGGGTGTCGACTTAGCCATCACTTCACTTTTTTCTAATAATTGATAAACAAAGCATCAATAAAATTCAGAAAATTCAAACTTATCAGTAACATTTTGTATCCAACTAAATTCTCGATCCAACAATACCTAATACACTGTCAAACAAATTTTTTTAATTTAAAAGACGGCTTTAAAAATGTGTCCGCTTAGCCCCATTCTCCCCTATTTAATAATTAAAAATGAAAAAATCGGATAAGGTCTTCAGATGGAAAAATTGTGCATTGAACTCATAATTTATTTAACAACTCGATCCATATTTTTCAAATAAAATTTTAATTTATTCAAAGCGATCATTCCTTTCAGGTGTTCTTCCTCGAATCCGAAAACGATTTTGAACAAGCAGCTTCCCGCTGTGAATTCGTGGCCAGTTCTGCTGGTTTTGGCCCATTTAACGCACCTTTCGACGAGATCAGTTTTCAATTCATGCAGTCGCCTGCAGTGATTTTTAAGAACATAAGAACCTTTTCAGGAATATTTTTCAAGCACTCAAATGATATATGAGTACGACGTAAAATCTTTATCGAACTCGTTTTGCAGGTCCCGTCCATAATATGTCAATGATCTTTCCATGTCAGAAAAGATCCATCAACTTCTCTGGTTCTGGTCCCTCTAATACAAATTTTGATATTGATGAATTGAATAAATTTTAATTTTTAATTTTCAGAATTGAAATTTTTTTACTCAGAACCTTCAAAATTGAACTATTTCAAAAAATGCATTCAAAATTGCATCATTTTCCATTATATACACATAAATCATTGAAGATTCTTTAATTGCAAATTTGAAAAATTGAATAATCTTCAATTGAAAATTGTAAAAACACTCAAAATATCGTTTTGAAATATATAAATTCTAAATTAATGAATCTTCCATTGTAAAGTTTCAAAATTGAACTATTAGAAAAAAACGACTCAAAATTACTTAGTTTTCCAATATAAATCTTGAAGAATAAATAATTTTGAATTGCACTTTAAAAATTCAAAAATCTTCAATTGAAAATCTTAAAAATTGAAGAATTTTGCATTGCAAATCTTCAAAATTGAAATACATATTCCTGAAAAAGAAACAAAAATATTTAAAAATACATCATTCTATATTGTGAATATTAAAAATTGAAGAATCTTCAATTGACAAATCTTATAAATTGAATAATTTTCCATTCTATATTTTCAAAATTCAAATTTTTTTTATTGTCAGTCTTCAAAATTGTAGAATTTTGAATTGTAAATCTGTAAAATTAAAGAATTTTCAATTGTAAATCTTCAAAATTGAACTGTTTTGTAAAAAGCATTAAAAATTGCGTTATTCTCTATTATAAGTAATTAATATTGAAATTTCGTCAATTAAAAATCTCAAAAATGGATGCATTTTCCATTATAAATCTTCAAAATTGAACTTTATGTTTAAAAACTAAAGTTTGAAATATCATTTTCAACTATAAACATTCCAAATTAATGAATCTTCAATTTTAAATCTGAAAAATTAAAAAAATTTTAACTGCAAATTGTTAAAATTGCAGAACTTTCATTTGTGAATCTTCAAAATTGAACTATTCCAAAAATGCTTTCAAAATTATACACCTTTACAATATAAATCTTGAAAATTGAATAATTTCCAAAATTCAAGAATTTTTAATTTTATTTCTTCAAAATTTTGTAACTTTGAATTATGAATCTTAAAAAAATGTAGAGGTTTTAATTAACCAAATTTACTTTCAATTTCTGTAATCTGGAAGATTTATAATTATTAAAAACTCTTGACTATTGATCTACAAAATCATCCAGATTTAAGATATTTTAATTATAAATCTTTAAAATTGAAGAGTTTTCTCTTATAAATCTTTCAAATTGAACTACATATTTAACAAAATTCAAAATTGCATAATTTCAAACTAAAAACATTCTAAATAATGGATCTTCAATTGTAAATCTTAAAAATTAAAAAAATTTGAATTGTAAATTGTTTAACTTGAAGAAATTTGAATTTCAAATTGTTAAAATTGAAGAATTTTCATTTGTGAATCTTCAAAATTGAACTATTCCAAAAAAAAAACGTTCAAAATTACATAGCTTTCCAATATACATCTTGAAAATTGAATAATTTCCAATTACATATTTTCAAAATTCAAGAATTTTATAATTTTATTTCTTCAAAATTGTGTAACTTTGAATTGAGAATCTTTAAAAAAATTAGGGTTTCTAATTTACAAAATTTACTTTCAATTGCTGTAATCTGGAAGATTTATAATTAAAAACTCTTGTCTATTGATCTTCTAAATCATCTAAATTTAAGATATTACGATTATAAATCTTTGAAATTGAAAAGTTTTCACTTATAAATCTTTAAAATTAAACTAAATATTTAAATGAATTCAAAATCGCATAATTTCAAACTAAAAGCATTCTAAATTAATGAATCTTCAATTCTAAATCTCAAAAAAAGAAGAATTTTAGATTGAAAATCGTTAAAATTAAAGAATTTTTAATTATAAATCTTTACAATTGAGCTATACCACAATAGAAACAAAAAATTAAAAATTATATTATTCTAAATTATATATATATCACAAAATAAAGAATCTTCAATTGAAAATCTTAAAAATTAAAGAATTTTCCATTTAAATCTTCAAACTTGAACTACATATTCCAGAAAAAGAAACAAAAATAATTAAAATTACATCATTCTACATTCTGCATATTACAAATTGAAGAATCTTCAATTGTGAATCTTCAAAATTGAGCTATTCCAAAAAACTTTCAAAATTACATAGCTTTCCAATATAAATCTTGATAATTGAATAATTTCCAATAACACAGTTAAAATTGAAGAATCTTCAATTGCAAATCCTAAAAATTAAAATTTGAATAATTTTCTATTCCATATTATCAAAATTGACAATTTTTTAATGGTAACTCTCCAAAATTGTAGAACTTTGAATTGCAAATCTTTAAAATAATTTCCAATCACACATTGAAAATTGATAAAAATATACAAGAAAAATCGCTGTTTTCGTCGATTTTATGTCTATTTTTGCGTTTTTTGGAAAAATACGAGCTAAATTGGGCACTTGGACCCCGGATTCGGATTCAGCGACTCCAAAAATATGTATATATATGATATCTTTCAATTCTCTTCACACGTGCACACATGATACACTCTGAACTATTCACGTGCAGAGATTGTACAATCCAAATTGTGCTCGTCTAACCTAAAACCATCAAACGACTAACCACACACATATACGTGCACATATGGTGCACTCCAAACTGTGCACGTGCAGCCAGTGTACATATCCAACTGTGCTCGTTTAAACGAAACCGATCGAATGTCTAACTAGACAAGTCTACGTACACGTATGATAAATTCTAAACTGTGCACTTCAAGAGATTGTAGATTCCCAACTATGATCGTCTAACTTGAAACGATCAAATTTCTATCTGGACGCATCTATGTGTGCATATGGTACACTCTAAACTATGCGCGAGAACTCCAATATAAGGCCAGTTTCGGGGGTTGCCTCGCAATAACCGTGGCACGAAATCAGTCATTGGAAACGTAAACAGTTAGGGCCGAATGCACAATTCCTGTTAGACTTTTCTCCCGCTTACTGCTCCCCCGTACTGTCCGCTTCTATCACTCCGCAACTGGTGGCGATGCATTGTTGACACAGCATGTGCCCTGAAAAACTGCGTAGGCTAGGAGTTCTAGGAAGAACTAAATCATTTAATCTCATATTGGAGTTCTTGCGTATTCCCAATTGTCCACGTCTAACTTATGAAGGTCAAATATATAACTAGACACATCTACCTGCACAAATTGTACACTCCAAACTGTCAACCTGCAGAGATTGTGTATTACTGTCTTTTTCCGCACATAAAGAAAAATGGAGAAATGATTTTTGAGAAGAGTGTTATATCTCATTTTGGAGTATTATGGCACTAGAGACTATTGCTCGAGTACAGCAGTGGGACTTCGGGGCCGTTTCGCAACGCAAAATCGAACATACCTCTTTTTTTTATCTCCGCACGCGAGAAAAAGAGGTCCGTTCGATTTTAGACTTTCTACACGCCCCCGGAGTTTCACCTAAAGTAGCCTTTCTAAACTTTCAAGATGTGGTTACTAGATCAGATCATTCCTATATCGATAAAAAAATGTTTAATGAATTACATATAGTTAAGATTCGAGTCTGAATAAGATGCGTTGTGCAATATTCAATGAATATTCGTTTTCATGGAAATGCTGTCGCCCGCAAGCGGTTTAACAATTCTATTATTAATAATAAAATAACTTTCTTTCTCGTGACGTTTTAAACAGATAGGTTTTCTTAAGCTAAACCATAAAAATTAGTTCAAATCTAATTTTGAGGTAGTATTAATAAATCTGTTTTTATCTTGTAAAACTAATAACTGTAATATAACACAATAGTTTCTTTAAAATAAATAGGCTGACAGACTCCGATGAGACGAGGCAATGTCTCGGAATTCTCGCGGTTCCCAAGTCAATCGCGAATCACATGGTCCGTTACCTCACATTTTTCCGACAGACAGAAAGTCGCTTCTTAAGCCCTACTTTTCGCAAACTACTCAATCCGCCCTTAGTAAGCCCCTCTTTTTCCAAGCTACGAATCTACGTTGTCGCTGCCCCGCTCCGTGACGTTGAGATTTCTTTTGGGGAGTGGCGACCTCGACTCCTGACCGCTTATTCGTGACAGCTGTCAACTGCCATCGACTTTGCCTCACCTCGCCGGTTTCCGACTCCAGCATAGCACTTAAGAAGCGAGACTTGTTGTATTCATCACTCCCTGATAACCTTTTAGGGTTATCCTTTATACCTAGGAATAATTCTTTGTCCAAACATGATTCACCTAGGATATTAGGCCATGCTATTCTGTGCGGTTACCAAACGGTGACGCATATTTTGAGATCTCGATGTGCCCCTCTTCCCGGAGAGTGCTCAATGGGGTCCAACATCGCCATATTCATATGCATTGACATTTTTTCTTGTTTGCTTGTTTGAACATTCTCGGAGCCCTTGAGTGAACTTTGAATTTGCCTAGCGTTTCCTCTGGAGCCCTCAAGAGTGAATCGAAAATTTGCCAAGCGTCTCTCTACGCTCAATGTGCGCTTCTTCCCCCCTCCACCCTCGCCTCCACTGTCCCTCTCTTTTGTGACATACTGTTTCAGCCGGAGTTTTTCCATGGACAACGGAGTCGCTGACGTGCATAAAAAATGCGGACTTAACCGACGCCGAAGGCTCGCGCAGGAACGTCGGGCTATGAAGGAACATCAAATAGTGACCCTCCCCCCCAGAGAAGGTGGTGGAGCCTCAGAAAGACCCGGAATGTAAAGCCAGCACCCTGACATCGGATTATGTGTCAGTGTGCCCTAGTGAATCGTCTCAAAGTGCGGAAGTGAACTCAGTACACCACGGGGTTGTAACCTGGGACGCGACGATACTCGTTTACCCCCCTCTCGTCGGTGTACCCCACGTGTCTATCGCGAACAGTTCTTTTGCAAACTCGGTGCCGTGCGCCGAACCCTCGTGCTATAATTACGTCGCACGCTTATCCCCCTCCAGCAAGTGAACCTCAATATCGGATATCGGGTCAGTGTTCTCCAGTGAATCTTCCCAAAGTGCGCATGTCAATTCTGTGCGAAACAGCGTGTTAACCACGAACTCTACGTCGTCCGCTTACCCCCCCCCCCTCTGGCCGGTATACCACGCACGTATTACGAGAACAGTTTCTTTACAAACTCTGTGCCGTACGCCGAACCCTCGTGCCACAATTACAGCCCGACAGCCAAGCCTCCCCCCTCCAGTGCGTCGTACCGTCCGGTGACAACAACCCCTCTCATCTTCGCGTGTTACACCTCGGTTCAGTATCCCAGATGTGACCTCGTTTTCAATTGTGGAATCCGTGGTACTTCGACACAATGAGTGACAACTGCCCTCCCCCGAAAGTTCCAAATTGACCCAACTTGCGGAAACGCTTCGCGGCCAAGCGGAAGAGAGCGTTTCAGGCTCAGTGGAAGGCCCCTCCCGGTGTAATTGTACCAATTTCGCCCCCGTATTGCAAGGATCGAGAATCTAGGCTGAATAAGACCTCTTGATACTTCCCACCTTTCATCGCTTGACACATGCGATCTCGAGTTTCTGAGTTATAATCACACGCCATTGAAATATGAATGTTCAGTGGACGAGACCGAGGTCTTCAAATCAGACGACCTTTTAGGTATTTATCCCTCGCCATTAAAAGAGTCGCCTGAAGCTAAAAAGCCCCGTATTTCGCTCGACGAGAAGCTTAGTCCGCGCATGAATTTCGGGCGTTACGCCAGATCAGACTCCCGAGGAACAACTCGCTCGGTCAGAGGTTTGTTTAATAGGTACCAGAGAGCACAAGCTTCTAGCGCGCTTTTCATTTAAGGTTCAGAAGACACTGGACCTTCGCGGAGTCCAGCGGAACATTACCTGTATAACCTGGCACTTCACCCCCAGAGCCCTGCACGACCAGAACTGAACCTCCGTTCGGCAATTATGCGGCCCGAGCAGGTAGTAGCCCACAAAGCAAAACCAAGAAGGAAGATGCGACATACGGAGTGAGACCCATCCAAGGAGTTTCACGCCCGAAGAAGACTGAGTGAGACCCATCGAAGGAGTTTCACGCCCGAACAAGACTGAGTGAGACCCATCCACGGAGTTACATGAAGCAGATTCAGTGAGACCCGTAGCTGTCGGAGTTTTACGACTAAGACCTTACCCACCAAAACCAATCGGCCCTTTTTAGGGCCACCAATTTATCTAACGAAGGAATCTTTCTTGAGTTCAGCAAAGTATCTGGACCTCCGTCCATCACTTTATTTTGTACTGTCAACAACAAGAATAATATATAGCTGATTTACTTTATCTATAAATAAATCAACTAGGGGCTGCTACAATGATATTAAATTAATTACTAAATATTTTTGATTTTTACGACTAACTTCTTCTAATTGCAGACAGCATTCGTGTAAATGCTCGAATCAGCTTACAAATTAGAATATATGAGGCTCAAGTATTTGTTATGTTGAGAGAAAAGTTGAATGTTTAAATGAATTAATTCTTTTCAGTAGCGGCTTTTGTTGTGACGTTTAGAGGTTTAATAAATTATATTACTAGAATTATTGGAGTCTTTTTTTATTCTGGAAAAACTTCTTAAAAATTGAATATTGCGTATTTGAGTATACGAAACATGACTGATTGTACAATTAGATGGGAACATTTGTATTATAACACAAAAAGTCTGAAGGTGATAATTTTATAAGTAATAAAGGCTAAGTAATAAAATCTAAGTAATTGTCCTCAAATAAGAATTTATGAGATTCAATCTGAATTCTATCCCAATTACTATTTTCTTCCTAACTTTGAGTTTGTCCGATGGAGAGTTCTAAACCGAACAAACGTGACGAGGCGCTGTAACCGCCTTAACGCGACGTGGAGCGGTATTAGAGTTCTTCAATTCTCGAGAGCTTGAGTTCTGGTTATACAACGAAGATCATAACAGAATTTAAAAGAAAATAAGAGAATTTAAGAATTTAGGATTTTCATCAATATTTTTATTGTTTACGTTATTTACATAGTTAGGTATAAGTTACTTGTGCATGTATCCTACTAGAAAAAAAGTCAGGGTCCAGATTCGGTTCTTCTTAGGAACGGTTCCGGGCTTGTTCTGAAAGCAGTTCCGGAGCGAAAACATAATACTACTCGTTTCACTCTGAAGCGAAACCACACTTATCTCTCCTGCTAAATCTACATATTTAACTTAAGATTTGAGCGGAACGGATTTCGGAATGAAGTACAATTCGCGTACGGGCACTACCTTATCCAGTTTTTTTAGATAGCTTGGTTTTGTGGAAATAAAATTAAAATTATAAGATTGTTAGTACTTAGTACTCTTTCCATGGAGATATTGGTGTACAAATAGCTTTTGGAAAATCCGAATAAAAATTTTCCAAATAGTTCTTGATATTGTTGAAAAGTAGTCATACGCGGGTCGGATTTTCGCACTTTAGGGTTTTCGTAACAGTTTTCGAATCAGAAACTCAGCCAGACCCACTGGAATTTGTTTTTAAAAAGTGTTAATACCTCTAAAAGTTACTAAGAAAGTTACAAGATAGTTAAATCAGGCTGTCACGTTGTTGCGAAAAATAGGTAGCTGTAATGTAACATAAATCAAGTTTGTATTGTTTTTTCATTAGCGTGTCCTGATTAACCAACTCGACCTGATAATTCGAACAAGTAAAGCGACGAAAGTAGTTTACGCTGTGCAGTATAGTTATACGAAACCCATAGTTGCACACTGAAAACCATGAGTAACTGTTCTATAATTCAATATTTTTAACAAAAAATTTATTAGTTCATGCAAAAAACACGAATCCTAAAGTCGGATCGAGCTGGTTTTTATCGAGCCGAGCCGAGTGGAGTCGAGTAAAGTACAGTCGAACACGAATACTCGAGAAATGCGAATTTTCAATAGTTTCAAGCAAAGATGGTACTGAGAGCTTTTCGCGTTGCTGATAAACAAAATTTTATATCAAAATTTGGAACAAGATTCCAACAAAGTTGGATGTCGAAACAATTTTTAGAAGCACTAGATGAAGAGGGTCAATGTTTCGAGTACATAGTGTCTCACTTTCCCCAACTGTTCGACGCTAAATTGAAAGAAGGAATATTCAAAGAACCTCAAATTCAAAAGCTGTTTAAAGACGACTTTTTTGTTACTAAAATAAATAGCACTGAAAAAATAACATGGTTCGATTTCAAACATGTTGTTGGACAACAACAAAATGTTGTGTAGCCATATAGGGGGTTCGGTCACTTAGGATCTGCATTCTGTTTTGTTTTGTCGTTACTTAGGGTTTGTCACCGATTTGGGTGTGTGCTCTGTTTGGACGTGTCACCGCTTATGGTCCTTCGCACAATTATTGCTATTTGGATTGTTATTTTTTGTTTTTTTAATCACAATATCTTCACATCCTGTTTATAGTTTTCGCGGAAACATCGCGTGCGGTGTGCGGAGCCAAAAAAGTGGTCGATGTAGCATTGCAGTATTGGTATAGCATAGTCAGAATCTGCACTGATTACAATTTTCTGCTCAACAGATTTTTTTTTATTCGGGTTTGAATTTTTTGTTTATGTCAAATTATCTCAATTTGGTTACCATAAATCGAAAGTCATTTTTTTCGCTGTAAAATGAATTTTTTATAGCCTTCACTTTCAAATAGATTTTCCCAGATTTTTGTAGCAAAATAATTTTTTTGCAAAAGTTATTAACAATGCAAATTTAATATTACAACAGGATCAAGATCTTCCTGTTGAACGGCTAAACGGATTTTGAAGATTCTTACGAAGGAACAAATTTTATTTCACGTTATTCTACATTTTTCTAGAGAGAAATACGAAAAGAAATACTGAGTAGTTTTTATTATTTCACGAGATATACATTATTTAGTGCGACGCGCGAGCGCTTAGAGCATGTCGTGCGTCTATTTATTTAAACGAATAGTCATTTCTCTCTCGAAAAACCTATTTGAATGTAGGCAATTTTTATATGAGTAGCATGATATAAGGAATGTGACGTATGAGGTAATATTCGCTTGTTTATAGACGTAAAAGCACGTAAGGTGATTGACGCACAAGAAGGGCGGGATATAATTTTTGTCCTCAAGGGAAGACGATAACTGCCCCTTTTGGGATGAGTGGAATGACAGGCTTCCTAAACCAGAGCAGTATCGAAGTAGAGTTCTTCAGCACATGCAGCTGCGCAGTGCAGTTCTACGACACCTATGAATGATAGTAGACTTTCAGGCACATAAAGGTACACAGTAGAGATCCGTAATATCCTGGATAAGCAGTAGAGTTATTCAGCACGTACTGTCCAGTTCTGACCATATAATTTCACTAACCAGTCTGAGTACTATGGCTACCTAATGTGGATCCTTATGTGACTTATAAGTCTACTGCGCACCTGTAAGTGTCGTAGAAGTGTACTGCGAAGCTGCATGTACTGAAGAAATCTATTGCGTAGTCTAAGTAACTCGTACTTGTACTGCGCACCCTTACGGGCTTTATAAGTCTACTATGTGCCCGTCAGTGGTGTAGAACTGCACTCCGCAGACGCAAGTGTTGAAAAATCCCACTGTGCATCCTTAGTACGACGGACATTACTGTGCACTCTCATTTGCTTTAAAAGGCTACTGTGTATCCGTAACTATTGTAGAACTACCCCTGAGAACCAGCGAACTGCAATGCGCTTCCTTATGTATTATATGATACTACTGCGCATCTATAAGTATCACAAAACTGCACTGCGCAGCCCTATTCCTGTCAAAAGTGTATTGCACAGCTTTCGATGAAGTACAAATATACTGCGCAGCGTCAAGAACCCCAGAAGTGCACTTCGCATCCTTATGCACAGTAGAACTCGACTGCGCAGCCCCACCCCCGCCCCTTCAGACCGGTTCACTCTACTCTCCTTTACTCCAGTCCACTTTTCTCCACACCTCTCTTGTAAAGGACTTCTGGTAAGTTAGTGCTCAAACCAATTCGGAAGTAATTGAAATTACTTTGACTGTGTAACTGAAATAAATTAGTAGTTGAACCTTTTGTATTTGGCAGAAAATACAAATTACATACTAATGATTTGTAATTTAATGTAATTAAACATGAGCAAACGTTATTTCTCTCACATGTAACTTAATTACATTGGTGTGTAATACATGTAATTTTTCGCATGTGTTTGAAATATTTTGTGTCCAGCTCTGCCGCATAAGATTTGCACGGCATGTCAAAAAATGTATATAAATTTGATAAAAATCACGATCAAAAATACGTAAAGTTTGCCTTGTGCTGAAATTCGGTTAGTGACATGGCTGTCACTGCTCCTGCTTACTGTTCACGGTAGGCTTGAATCTCAGACAGGTTTGACAAAAATGCCAAAGAAAACAGACAACGGACGTTTGTTCCTGGGCCATCAAAGGTGTAAAATCCGTTGAGTTCGAAATCATATCTGCTAAATTAAAAAAAAATATCTTAATTTTTACAAAGAAGTTAAAAATATAAAAATATTGCATGTTATAAGTTAATTTTTATCAAGTATTGGTCGATTCCAATCGGTTTATAACGAATTTATCCATTCTTTATGGTGGTAAATGATTCATAATGGAGGGATCTTTTGTTTATCGTGAAAAATTGTAATTATTTATTCAAATACTTATTAAAATTACATGTCTTTAATTTAATTTACAAGTGTCGAGATGAAAAGTGGACAATGGCATTTTTCAATCTCTCTAAGTATGTCCTGTGCTCTCAAATGCCTTGGCAAGCTCACTCACATGCTTTTCCAAGTCAGGTCTGACATCTTTTGTAGAAAAGCAACATTTCACAATCTTGTCCATTGCTTTTCTAGCTGCAATGAACGGAACTAGGGCCAGGATTCCAACTTCTTGGTAAATCGCCTTCTCTTCTCCAACCAAAGGATCTAATACATCTTAAAAAATATGGTTCATAAATCCTAGTAAAATGTGCAGCTCGGGAACCACACATTTTTCCATGACACACATTGTATCATCTTCAGTGAAGAGGGGAGGGTTCTGAGGATTCTGAGAAATCCTTCTTGCAGGATTCTGTTCCACATTGTGCTGTAACGTTTTCTTTCTCAAGATTCCTCAAGTCTATTAATGAGATGAAACAATATGGCCACGGCTACATGGATGTCGCCGTCTGCTCTCCATTAACCATCAACAATAATTTAAAATCAGAGATAAAATTGAAAGGAATGCTATTGATATCCGTAATCTCGAACCGAAGCTTAACATTCTCATAAGTCTCTTTGATTTATGGCACGATGCATAACAATAACAACCTGTGAACACTAGATATCTTGCTTTTTTTGCAGCAGTGCCTTCTTCCGAATACGTCTTTCTTTTCTTCTCGGAATCTGTTTCGGAATAATTTTCTGGGTGAACAGACATACCGATTTTGAAATATCCTTATCCTGCATCTGCCATGATTTTGCAATCGCAGTTACCAATTTGATTGCGATTATCCAGTACAGTTTCCAATAATTCCCCAGAACTTGCCCAAACCACTGGTCTAATTTTTTTGTCGATTTGTCGTCTGTCTCGAATTCGTAGTAGTCAACCTTGTATACATATCTCAACGCATTTGATTTCTCACACATATGCTTATTATAGTGTGCAGGGACGGACCTTCTATCTGCTGAACTTCTAATCAAATTGGTAAGTTTCTTCATCTGGTTTGTCGATGAACCGGAGATCACTTGGTAATCATCCAATCTTTCGGCAATAAATTTCACTTTTTTTACATTCATTGGATTCAAAACAACTCTTGATCTGGAATCGCCTGTACTTAAAGTGAGTTCCTCATTCTCCTTACTGATTTTATCGATATTATTCTGACACTGAAACTTCCTTTTTAAAGCAGATAGAATTTCAAACTAAACGGATTTTACACCTGTGGGGGCCCAGGCACAGTTGGGCCTTCCGACTGATTTTGGGCTTCGAAGGGTTTTTACCGCAGTATGTCGCGCACCCTTTCAATTAGTTCCTTTTAGAATTTCGTATTCAATGGGGCTGTTGCATATTTTGAAATGTTTTTTTTACAATTCAAATAAAAAAACACTACGAAATTAACGCAATTTCGAAAGGAAAGTTTTTTTCAAATAAGTTGACATTTTTTTTTCAAGTATGTTTTTATTGATTTTCGCTGGATAATTTGAATGGTTGGACGGATCGCCGAAATTAATTCAGCCTGAGTAGCGGGGTTGTCCAGTTTATAGGGGAATTATTATGGCCGCTAACTATTGCAAGGGTGAACAGTAAAACTAACATCTTGTGTTTATTATTGTAAACGTTTTTTGAAACTATAAAGAAGAGCCTCAAAATTAGTACGACATGTGTTTGATAAAAATGTGAGGTTATCCTTGGAAACATCGCACTCTCACGCACTTGAATGACATTGTTGATTACTATCTCATTTAGGTTTTATATTTTAAGCAAAATTCTACTTTTTTTAGTGAGATTTTGTTACGATTGGCAGCTGCTTTTCGACAAATTTAAGTAAAGAAATATCTCTCTTAGAAATCGTAAGGTGAATTTTCACCAGCTGTCTGAAAGATAATTCATTAGTCAATGACGCAACTGCAGTGATTGTTTAAGCGGTTTGCAGGTGTGATGTTTGAAGGTCACAGAATTGTTGAATAGGGGTTTCGATACTTTTTCCTTAATATTTTTTTCTCGAAAATGAAGTATTCAAAAGAAATTTTGAATAGTATAGTACTCAACTTGTTTCAGGCACTATTTATAACAATGAATATTACTTTTCTTTTGTTTTCGGTCTTCACCTTAACAAATTCCAGTGTCTTTTAAGATTCTTTGTCAAAACTTGCATTTTATTTTTCAGTGGACTTCCAGATCTCAACTCGTGAGCATTCTATTAGATTTCCTTAGTTATCGAGAAGTTTGAGCTGATCCTCGCAGGATAATAAAATTGTTCTGCGTAAAAATAATAATTTAGACTGTTCAGAAAGAAGCAATTTCAACTGATTGGAACTGCGGTACTTCATTCAAGTTTTACAGATATATCTTATAATTCCTCGTATCATACGAACAGACTAACGTGCTGGGCCTCCAGTGTAGTTTATATAGACTGATGAAAGCGAAAGTTCTGGTTAAAGATTAAGGGAATAAGGACGTAGATGTTTACGTATTCGGATAGGCGTAACATTAAAAAAAATGTCAAATAATTTTTTGAAATTATTTTCGTTACCACAATTTAATTAAATCGCTGAAACCTCCTCATCGCTAAATTTCCTTTCCCTAATACACATACTTTCGCCTCCCTCACTTACACTTCTGAGAAAAGAGTACGGCGAGCAAAGAGACGGACTCTTCATTGGGCTCTGCGAAAAGCATGATTAATAATAACTAATCAATAGATAATGTAAAATGATTTGATAAGTAACAAATTAATCCTTTTCTTCGACCGACGATGTTTAAGAATTCGAAATTCTCATTTTGTATGTCTTACGGTCCACATAAAACTCAATAAAAATTCAGCCACAAACATTTTTTTAACCCAGTATTCATTAATTGAGAAACTCCTTCCTCCATCCTTTATGTACGTTTCGGTACAATTTCGTACCTTTTCCAAAAGGTTTCTGACACCTAAATACAATAAAATCTAAAATTAGCAATATTAAACAGAAAAATTAAAAATAAAAAGAATTATTTCATAAATTAATGTAGATTTGTACGTGAGATAAGATTAATTTCGAAGAGTAAAACAAACATTGAAAAGAAACATAGAAAATCAATATCAATTTTGAAGAATTCAAGACAAAATTTGTGTCAAAAATTTAGAAAACATTAAAATTGTTATATAAGCCTGAAAAAAAATTAAAGAGATTTCACTCACTTTGAAAACTACATCTTAAAAACATAAAAGAGATCTTTTTAATGGCTAGAAAGGATGAAAAACAATAAAAATATGGAGATAAAATAAGGTAGTATACGTAATGAGCGTTGACATAGACAATTCTAGTCTTTATTCTCCAGCCAGTTTCACCTGTATAGACTTTATTGCAACATTTACACTAAATCAGATGAATAACGCCAGATAAATTTTGGATTGAGTCACTGTCTTTCTTCTTTAATAAATTATTATCTAAAGTGCTTGTGTTTTTAAAACAAACATTAATATCAAACATTTTAAGTGAACTCCTTATCCGTTCAGATAAACCCTAAATGTAAGGCAAAGTAACATTCAAATTAAATTTACTGTGTCACTCAATTTATTATTTTTCTTTATTTTTCTACTATTATTGTAAATCTCATGAATACGTTCTGTAATAATGTCATTCACAAAATCAAGCGGATAGTCATTATGTATTAAGGTTGTTTTAATTAATTCATTTTAATTTTCTATTCTAAATTCTATATCACTTAATTTAACACATCTGTCTACTAAACCTTTAATTTAACAACTGAGGGTAAGGGTGAACACATAGGGCGACCTGAAGTTTTTTTTATAAAATTTATTATTAAAGGAGAAAACAATACAATTAACAACTGTTCTGGTAGCAATTAATCATTTATTTTTGTGTTATTTTTGTTAAGTTATGATTTGAATTAAGTTTTTCTTCAATGCAATCTAAAGCAAGATCTAGTGGGATGATTTCAAATATGGACACTACATCCAAAGGAACTATTGAATGACTTTTTGGTACATTAATGTTTTTTAAAATATCTTTAGGTTCCCAACTATTTTTAACAAAGAAACTAGTGTTAATAGAAACAGGTTTTAGAATATTTGAAATATGCTTAGATAGATTGTAAGTGGGAGAACCAGCAGTAGAAGCAATCAGTCTCCAACTTAAATTAAATTTGTGGACTTTAGGGAGAGCATAATCTTTTGCTATGACACTATTGTGAGTTTTCAAACGATATGCACATTGATCATTAATTAATCTTTTACGTTCCCATCTAATAGCAATGTTATTACATTTATTTTCAATCGTTGGAACCAAACTGGTTTTAATATTCTTTATAAAGTATCATTCTTAAAAATGTTTCCAATTGTACTGTTATAATTTTTTCTATTAGCAGCGACCGTTAAATTACCTTTATGAGCCTCCAAAAAAATTAAATCTTTATATTTCTTTTGAAAATCGTCAACTGACTGAAAAGATTTCTCTAAATTTTTAAATTTATTATTATTTTCGTGATTTGAAACTACTTAAGTAACAGTTTCACAAATATTAAATTTTACATCTCCTTCTTTAATATTTTGAATAGAATTTTCAATATTTGCAAGCAAACTATTGATGGGAATTTTATTCACATTTTTTTATTCATATAAAATTTGATATCACTAATGAAATGTCAATATCTCAGAAGGAAAACCTTGATGTCTCTAGTCGATAAGATAACGACTATAGGAAAAATGTGTTATATAATAGAATGAACTACCAGAATATTCATCACTTACACTTTGAATTGAGTTTATCATTAACATATCAATCAGTTCCGTCGTTAAATAGAAAAGATGACGACTTTTTATACGCTTATCTTGTCCTTGACTGTTATGCTCAATTCTATTGGTAAATATAATAATATATCTATGATTTAGAGTATATTATTTAACTTATATACAAATGAGAATTTGTGCGATTTAATCTGCATTCTGTCCCAATTTCTGTTTCCTTCTGAACTTTGTTAGACCTTGTCCGTCGTATAGCTGTACACCAAACAATTGGCCGTAGCTCTGTAACCGGTGATATGACGGAGAATATGACAGAATTGGGAAGAATTTATGAGAATTTTTTAACATTTCCGTCCATTTTTGTTACCTTTCTGTACAAAAAGCGTCAGGAAACTATCAAGTTTATAATTATGCACGTCTACGTGCACATATGGCATACCCTAAACTGTGCATGTGCACTGTTGGAAAGAACTATTTGTTTTCTCAAGGTGAAGTATTAAACGTTTCTTATAAACGAACCTCAGATATTATTCCAGTGAGCACAAAATTTGAAGATATCTTCATAACATCGTGAAAAAAGTAGACATAGGACGTGTTACAGATGTTGTAGCGATATCCTTCAGACGTGGTGAAATTCTGTGCCCACTGTGATGGAACTATAATCTTAAGCTTTTTAAGAAATCTCGAAGCAAGTTCTAAATGAATTTCACTGATTTAACACTTCAAAAGTCTTTTGTTCTTAACCTTGAGACTAGCAGAACATTAAGGTTACAGATAAATATGCATATCAATGTTTTCAATACTAACTAACGTACAAACTTTCGAACGTGTAAAGGTAAGGAATCTTTATTGATTTACCTATATTGAGATTTCTTCCTCACTTTCTCACTTTCTTATACTGAAAAGTATAATGTTAGCGCTCGATTATCAAAAACAGGCAATGGACTCTACACATGTACTTCTTACAAAAATGAAACGTCTAAAATAAATTGTAACACTTCAATTGCAAATTGCTGGTCGCTTGTACCTTTTCAAAATCTACGCAAGGTACAAAACTAAGGAATACGAGTTTGTATGCTCCTGCATATGTCATAAAGTTTTGTCCTGATGTAAGGCCACAATTTTTTTATTCTTACGGTCCTCTTTTTTCCCGTTACACCAGATTCCGTCATTTCCCCGTAAAAACAATCTAGAAAATGTATAGGTACCAAGTTTAAAAAAATAGTTTTATTCCATTTCCTTAATAAGATTTATCTTAAAAAGTTATTATGTTCATGTTCAGAGATTTTTGACATGCAGATAGAATGAAAATAAAGTTAAAAAAAATGTATATAGCAAAATAAGGAAATAACTTTTCTAAATGTTATCTTAAATACTTAAATATCTTGCAATATTTCGATCTTTTCGGGGGTCTATTGTTTTCTGTGTTCTTCTTCTAGAATATTTTCTTTTCCTTTGTCTGCCTTCTCTTCATCCAAAAATCTTTTTTGCGGTCCTACCGTTCCCGATAGCTTTTTAAGTACTTCTCGAACAAATCTTGAGTCTGAGTATAACTTAATCATCTCCCAAATATCAATATGCATTAGGGTGGCTTGAGTAAATTAAATTTCCTTTGATTTATGAGCTCACCCTTCGAAAGCCGTAAAAAAATACATATTTTTCGCAAAAACTGAATTTTTGAACGTCCTGCAGTTTCTGTTGCAAATATTTCGTTTATTTGAAGCAAAATAAACACGAAAATTATTTTAAAAATATTGGCTAAAAAAAAAATATCACGTAAGGCACGCTCATTAGTAAGAACCCACACCTTTTAAATTTTCACAATAGATTTCTTATAATCTAATTCGAAAACATAATATTCGTCAATTACTTTATTATTAAATTCTTCATCAATACATTAACTGGTTTCTCCAATAATTAGAAAAGATGACTATTCTTCATACGCTCATTTTACACTTGGTGGTTGTCCTCAATCGTATTGGCAAATATAATAATATATCTACAATTTAGGGCATATTTTTCAACTTAATTCCGGAAATAACATTTAAATTTGTTCACAAATAACACTCATAATGAAAAAAAATGGAGATTTCGATGGCCTAGTGACAGCTATTTTAATTAATCCCTGTAACAAAAAGAAAAGTCATACCTACAAATTTGTTACTAGACATGAGTAAGTTCAGCTATTACTGCAGATTGTCGTTTTGACAAACTAAAGTAGTTAGTTTACCTAATTGAATAGTAGCAAAAACTGCTCATGCGCAAACTAATAAAAATAGTTCTGACAACTAACTAAATAGCAGTACAATTATTTGCTCATTAAAATAGTTGTCCCAAATAATCTTTTTTTTCAGTGTACTTATGTGTTAACCGGCGCAATGAGCGTAAGAGTGTTACTACATATGCTTTTTTAAGGAATGTGGAATACCTCCTCAAGTAGATAGGAAAAGATTCTAGAATATTTGACTGCATCCTTTTGTAACGACAAAGAAATATTTTCGTATCAAGTTTATCTTTCAAATTCTTTTAACATATTTTGTAGAATTTATATTAGTTTCTTAAACTTTCTGATAGACCGCTATGGTAGACACTATATGAATTTTTCATTTAAGCAATTAATTCTCCTGAAGCATAAAACATTATATAAATCGTGGTATCACCATCAAATTGTAAAAGTCTCAGAAGGAAAACCTGGACGCCTCTAATAAATGAGATAACGACTCTACAAATATGTATTATCTTATCTGTTAAAGCAGCAGAATATTCATCAGTTATATTGTTAATTAAATGCTACATTAATGCATTAATCAGTTTCCCGTCTGGATAGAAAAGATGAGGATTGTTCATGCGCTCATATTTTCCTGGGCAGTTATCCTCAATTCTATTGGTAAATATTATAATATAATATATCTATAATTTGAATTATATTATTTAACATATATGCAAATCAGAGTTTGTGTGACTTTCTCTGCATTCTGTCCCAATTGCCATTTTCTTCCAAACTTTGTTTGCGTTTGTCCAGTGAATACCGACAGAAAAAACGCGACGCGGAGCTTTATCAAAGTTCTTAACTTCTCGAGAGTTTAAGCTCGAGTAATATAACGGAGCATATGATATCAAATGTCTAATTAAAAACGTTTACATCGTGCACATATGGTACGTCCAGAATAAACTTTGTTTTTCAAACCCATGCCTACAAAAAGGGGTTTTGTAGCTTTACGTGCTCATACTTTTGTTACTATGTCAATTTTGGGCCCAATGCCCATATTGGATCCATGGTCAATTTTGGGTCATATGTCAATTTTGAATCCTATGTCAATTATGGACCCGATGTTCATTTGTGACCCTATGTAAATTTTAGACCCTATATCAATTTTGTACCGTATGTCAATTTTGGGTCCCATATCTGTTTTGGGCCCTATATTCATATTGAATACTATGCCAATTTTGGGTCCTAAGTCAGTTTTTGTCCCTATATCTACAGTACGATGGACGGACGGACGGACACCCGACCTAAACTATAAACGTTTCTCCACGGGGCTATGACATCCTAAAAATGGTCATTTTTATAAACAAATTGGACAATCGAAATTTTAAAAACTACATTTGTGTAATAATGCAAAATAACAGCTAAATAGGTATAACCGATTGTTGAACGTGTAACGATTATGTATTGACAGACGTAATATGCTTAATAGTCTTACTCTAAACGCCTTTTTCAGGAATGTCGAATATCCGAATAAATGTCGAATAAATGATTTGTAAGAATTTGTTGTATGTCAAACATACGAATTGAGAACCCCGAAAATCCAAGCAATAGCCTACGTGATCTTCCACTCAAGTTTTCATTTCGAGTCGAGTCGAGCTGAGCTCGATCCGGTTCGAGCCGAGTCGAGTCGAGATCGAGCTTTCCAGAAAGCTCGAAAATTTTCGAACACTCGAATGTCTTCAAGAACTCGAAACTTTTGAGCACTCGAATGTCTTCGAGCAGCTCGAAACTTTCGAGTACTCGAATTTCTTCCAGAACTCGAATGTCTTCGAGAACTCGAACTGTTCGAGTACTCAAAGCCGTTCGAGTTCTCGAAACTTTCGAGTAGCTCGAAAATTTCGAGAACTCGAAATTTCGAGCATGCTCGAGCTTGACTCGACTCGACTCGAAAAAAGTCGGCTCGACTCAACTCGAAGTTTCGAGCTTTTTGCACACTCTTAATTATTACTATTTTATAATAATAATGATTTTAAATAACTCTGACAAATAAATTAAGGAATACCAGAAATTGAGATTGACGAAAGGAAGGGCAGCCAATTTTAACATTGAATACGAATAAACAATATTAAAATAATACAATTTATTTTCTAAAGTTTTCTAGAAATTCCTTGAAATTTGTAAAATCTTTAAAAATCTTTGAAATACTTGGAGATTCCATAAAATCCCTTAAATCTTGCGAAATTCTTCAAATCCCTTGAAATCTTTTGAAACTATTTGGAATGTTTTAAAGTAACTCACAATCTTTAAAATCCTTTAAAAGTTTTTTTAGTTTCTTCATATCCCTCAAAGACACTGAAATTTGTAGAAATACTTTGAAATAAAATTTATTTTATTTCCTAAACTTCTTTAAAAATTTGTTGACATCTATTGAAATACATCAAAATGTTTGCAAAAAGTAAAAATCCATTAAAATAACTCACAATTATAAATTAAATCAATCTTATTCATTAGAGTGCTCTAAAAAAATTGTTCGAATCCTTAGGAAACTTTGAAATCTTTTAAAATTTTTTAGAGTTTGGATATTTCTTAAAATCCTTTAAATCCTGTAAAATTCCTTGAAATATCCTAAAATACCTTAGAATTCCATTTAATTTATTAATTTTTACAAATTTCTC
Source organism: Andricus grossulariae (assembly GCA_011634705.1). Taxonomy (NCBI): domain Eukaryota; kingdom Metazoa; phylum Arthropoda; class Insecta; order Hymenoptera; family Cynipidae; genus Andricus; species Andricus grossulariae. The sequence goes on along the minus strand of JAABKJ010007545.1, from coordinate 105,297,265 downwards.
TAGAAATCTTAATAAATCAGAAAATTTAGTGATTCTAGTAGATTAATAATAAATTGTATCCTATCCTATCCTAACCTATCCTATCCTATCCTACCCTATCCTATCCTACCCTATCCTATCCTATTATATCCTAGCCTATCCTATCATATCCTAGCCTATCCTATCCTATTATATACTATCCTATCCTATTCTATCCTATCCTGTCCTATAGGTAAATTTTCTAAAGGTGGATCCAATTGATAAATTCTTTATTCGAATTGAGTTATGTTATTTAAGTGTGATATATTTTTCTCAATTGTATATCTGAAACATGAAATTATCAGTAAAATATAAATTTTAACGGTCAAAGGATGATAGGACGTGCCAGGTAGAAAAAAGCATGCTCCGGAGTGGAGTTGATTAATATACCATTCGAACGTTCATTAGAGTGCTCTAAAAAAATGGTTCGAATCCCTAGGAAATTTTAAAATCTCTTGAAATTTTTTAGAGTTTGGAAATAAAATCCTTTAAATCTTGTGAAATTCTTTGAAATACCCCGAAATCTCTTAACATTCCATTTAATTTAAATAATTTTCACAAATTTTTCTGAAAATCTTAATAAATCAGAAAATTAAGTGGCTGTAAAAGATTAATAATAAATTATATCCTATCCTATCCTACCCTACACTAACCTACCTTACCCTATCCTATCCTATCCTATCATATCCCATCCTACCCTACCCCACCCTATCCTATCCTATCCTATTATATCCTTTCCTATCCTATCCTATCCTATCGTATAGGTATTTTTTCTAATGGTGGATCCTATTGATAAATTCTTGATTCGAATTGAGTTATGTTATTTAAGTGTGACATATATTTCTCTCAATTGCATATGTGAAACGTGAAATTATCAGTAAAATATAAATTGTATCTGTCAAAGGATGATAGGACGTGCCAGGTAGAAAAAACATGCTCCAGAGTAGAGTTAATTAATATACCATTCGTACCTGTTTGAAGACAAGATAAGTGAGATCAATGAGAAATTGAGCAAAAAGAAACGTATAGTGTGACACATCGACTTGAGAGATATTTTCATTTTTATTAACAAAAAATAATATTATATATTATTTATATTTGTACTAGAAAACAAACGCGAGCACTATTTGCACGATTTTTTTTTGTATCGCGGAATTTTAAAATCAAAATATACAATTTATATTAGTACTAGATAATTGAATATTAGAAATATACCTAGTTTTTAGTGATCTTATTAACCAATGACAATTTTAGACGAAAACATCTAACGTAAGAACAAATTGTTTAATATTGTAAATCTTCTTTTAAATCTATTATTTATTTTAAATAACACATTTGTTGTGTAAAATGTTAGCATAACCTAAAATTGTGCCCTCGAATGTTCCAAAATATAATATTCAACCTTAAATTGTTCAAGAATTGTCAATCTGTTTTTAAATCTCCATATAAATTTCTGTTGAAAACCATTAGCTTGAGCTTCAATTGTACAGAAGCTTTCTGCGTAAAACGCCAACATTGTCTCAATTTGTGAAAAAGTTTAAAATCTCCTTTTAAAAATATTTTTTTTCCATCAAAAATACCAATTTTTTATGAAAAACACTAACATATAATCCAAAAATGTTAAAAAATTCGATATCCTTTCCAAATTATGTTTTTTTGTCTGAAAATACCATTTTTCCATGTAACTCTTCTTCGAAATTTTGTAATTTTACATTAAAATTCGTTTTCAAAATACTGATTTCCAGCGAAAAGCGTTAATGTAAAACACGTTTGAATTTTTAAATATTGATTAGATAATTTTAAACTTTCAATTTACTTGCGCAAAAGTATTCAAAATCACAAATGTTTCTCAATTCGCATGAGCTTTTCTATTATTTTTTTTTAATTGAAAGGGATTATTTGTGGATTTGATTTTCAAAATTTCAAATATAATATACATATAAAAGAACTTCAAGGATTGTTCAATATTCAATACTTCTAATTATAAATTGTGTCCAGTTTTCAACAGTTTGACAATTTTTAATTTATAATTAAAAATGCTTCAATTTTAAAATTTATTAGGATTGAAAACTTTTATATCCATATTTTTAATTTCTTATCAGAATTCTAAATGCTTTCAAAGCCACATTTTAAAACTTTGACCATTCTTGTGAATTTATCCATTTGAAAAATTTCAATTCAAAAAAGTTTTAATAATCGTTGAGCTACAATATTTTTAATTCCTGATGCTTATAATGGAAGTAACTTTAATTTTGAACGCTTTTCAAAATTAAATTTGTTCAATTTTGAGAAAAACTTTTATAATTTAGTTTTAATTTGTTGCTTTTGCAACATTGAAATCGTCTTGTCCGAACAAAAAAAAAACATTTTTAATTTTTAATATATTTACAATCAGGGATGAAAGTGTGCTTCGAGTATTAAACACACTTCTAGAAAATCCATGCCATTTGTTTCAAAGTGGAAAGCTCGTGAAAAAAATATTTTTTTTAAATAATTAAAAATTAGCCTTGACTTCGAATGCTGATAGCGCCCTCCAGAATATAGATGAAGACATATTTTTTATTTGTTCAAAAGCTTAATCAATTCTGCGTTAAATGAGCTTAAGTTAGAGTGATTGGGCTGTATGGGTATTAAATTATCACGTAAGAAAGATAAAAATAAAATTCCGATTTTAAAGGAATTTTGCACTTCAGCTTCAGCTCTTGGTAGGAGTGATGCGTTTTTTTTAACTCAACATGCGCCTACAAAAAATTATTATTTTATCAACCCGTAAAGATTTTTCAATCTTCAATGGCTCAAATGGAAAGTAAAATCATGAATATCACTTAGAATAATAAATTATCAAATTTATTTTCCTAGCTCCTACCAAGAGTTGAAGTTGACGTAAAAAATTCCTTAAAAATCGGAATTTTATTTTTGTCTTTCTCACGTGATAACTCAATACCCACAAAGTCAAATCACTTGAACTAAGGCTCATTTGACGCAAAATTTAATAAGCTTTCGAAATAATAAAAAACATTTCTTTATCTATATTCTGAAAGGCGCTATGACCCTTCAAAGTCAAGGTTAATTTTGAATAGGTCACCCGGTTAGTGGTCCGATATTATCCATCGCTAGTGTAATTATTAATAATTTCTGATTAGTAAATCAATACTATGAATAGGAATTTGTAAAGTTAGGCAATAATTAATTTGAAAAATAGATATTTTTTTCTTTTTAAAGCGGAAACATTACAGAAAGGAAGTCGATGTCAGGCAATTACTTCCTTTTGCAGTTGTATTGGCTAGAGCGGCGTGAAGTTATAACTGCGTTCGTTAAGATTCATAGGTAGAAGCCTCGACTAATTTTCATTTCCACATTCGAATCCACTCATCCATATAGAACGCTCGCACTTTAATGTCCATGCGTGCGCAATAGCGCGTAAGTACAAGAAAAATCGTTAAATCAATTATTTCTAATTGACGAGACTACTCGTAATGGCATGTCTTCGTAATAGTCATCCGTAAACAAATCAATGCATTTCAACTTGTGCTTCCCTTTTTTATTTTTCCCCCCCTATTCGTTATTTATCATTGCACCAAAATAGGCGCGTAATAATTATATGTTATCAATTTGTTCAAACAGGTTATGAATGACTAATCAGAGAACGAGGTTAACAACATTGTCTTAAAAAATTATTACTACTGAACTTAAGCGTCCAAACTATGTTTTAGATTTGAAAAATATTTATTTAAAGCATAAATTATGATAAGTAGGTATTCAAAATAGTTTGAGAAAAATATATAATATGTTTGAAACAGTTGAATAATTCGTGCTCCCATCAGAATTAGCTGTTAAGTTGTTTTTAATTATTGAATTAGAATGCTGCAAATTTAAAAATAATACTTTTTTATCTTATGATAAAACTGTTTTTCAAGATAAAAAATATAATCGAATTAAATTAATTTTTAAAATAAGTAATTAATTTTAATGAATTTTATTTGCCTGTGGACAAAATTTAAAAGAGTAAACTACAAAGTGTTACTTACTCAATAGAATGTTAATATTAAATAATATTTCAAATAAAATTAAAAAGAATCAAAATAGAAAACCAAAATCTGAGTTGAGTGCTACAGTCTTTTCGCTGTAAATAGTATTTTTTGGAAAGACTTTTAATATAAATTCATAAAGTTTCAAAGATGACTTGAAATTCATAAAAATTTAGGTTGTATTAATTTTTCAACGAATATTAGCATTTTCAAACAAAAATCATCATCAAGATTCCCAATTGTCAACAGTTTTAGCATCTTAAACCAGAAACAGGTATTTCTAATACAAAATTATTTGATTTCAAAGAATACATGTTTTGAACAATTTACGTTTTTCACTTTTGTTATCATTTATTACCGTAAATTGACATTTCCAAACAAAAATCATTAAATTTTGAAAATTTACAATTTTTGGACAATTGGTATTTTAAGACCAAAATTTTAGGTCATATGAATGTTTTTCAGAGGGAATTCGATATTTTAAATAAAAATCATAAGCTTTCGAAAAATATATATAATTCTGAAGAATTTTCTGTTTTCTGTTTTCTTTTGTTATTTTAGAATTTTTCGTTGGAAATTATTGGTATTTTTCATAAAAAATGATTAGATTTCAAAGAATGTTTATAATTTTTCAATAATTTTATGTTATTTTGGTACGTTTAACCTGAAATTGGTATTTTGAAACAAAAATAATTAGATTTCAAAGAAGATTCATAATTTCTTAACAATTTTAGGTCACGTTGGCGTTTCAGATCGAAAATTGTTTGTTTATTTTAACAAAAATTATTATAATTTGAACAAGATTTGGAATATTTTAACAATTTCGGACTAAGCTAGTATTATTCATCAGAAATTGGTATTTTAAGAGGGAAAAAACCAATTATATTTCAAAGAAGATTTAGAGCTTATTAACAATTTGAGGTTATGTTTACGTTTTAAACCGGAAATCGGCATTTTTAGTGCATCACTGGGAATCTCTATATAGATTTCAAACAAGATTGAAATCTTTGGAAGAATTTAAGGTTTTGTAAATGTTTTTAACCGGACATCGGTTACTAGAAAAATTAAATTTCAAAGAATATTTTAAATATGAAATAATTTGTTGTTATGTTATTTCAGTGTTTTTTTTTGTTGAAAATTTGTATTTCTAATTTTAAAAAATGATATTTTTTTATCATTATTATTCTTTGGATTATCATTCAGTCAAAAAGTTCACGATTTTCGTTTTTTAGGTTATGTTTGTATTTTCACAGGGAATCGGTATAGATTTCAGAGAAGATTTACTATTTTGGAACAATTTTAGGTTATTTTGGCGTTTCACATCTAAAATTGGTATTATCAAACAAAATCATTATAATTTCAACAAGATTTAGAATATTTCAACAGTTTTGGATTAGGTTAGTATGATTCATCGGAAATTGGTATTTTTAATAATAAACAATTATATTTTAAAGAAGATTCAGAGCTTATTAACAATTTTAGGTTATGTTTACGTTTTAAACCAGAATTCGGCATTTTTAGTGCATCACTGGGAATCTCTATATAGATTTCAAACCAGATTAAATTTTTTGGAAGAATTCAAGGTTATGTCAAAGTTTTTAACCGTACATCGATTATTAGAAAGATTAGATTTCAAAGAATATTTAAAAAATGTAACAATATTTTGGTATGTTATGTTAGTGTTTTTCTTTGAACATTTCTATTTTAATTTAGAAAAATGATGTAATTATTTTGATCATTATCATTTATTTGTATATTTTTTTTTACCGTTTTATACGGGAAATCGGTACTTTTATCAAAAATCATTGAATTAAAAAAAAATACAACATTTTAAAAAAAATTTAGGTTATGCTGACGTAATTCGCCTGCAATCGGTATAGATTTCAAAGAGGATTTACATTTTTTGAACAATCTTAGGTTATGTTAACATTTTTCACCGGAAAGCGTTTATTTTAAAACAAAAATCATAAGGTCAAAAAGAACATTTACAATCTTTAACCATTGTTTGTTATCTTATGTTAGAGTTTTTCTTCTAACATTGCTATTGTTAATAAAAAAATCATACAATTTCTAAGAATATTTACAATATTTGGACAATAATAGGGTCTGTTAGCGTTTTTTACCAGAAATCGCTTGTTATAAACAAAAATCATTTGACTCGAAAAGTAAAACTTAATATTTTAAACAAATTTAGGCTATGTTAGTCTATTTCGTCGATAAATGTTATTTTTGAATACTAAACAATTTTTTTATCAGATCTAATCTACCAGAACAAATATTTCTTGATCGCAATCCAGGCGGAAAAATTATATATAGTGTGAGGTATTATATATCATTTTCATTTTTTTAATACAATTTTTATATGAAACAAATGAAAATTATATATAATATTTCACACTATGTATAAACTATATATAATATTTCACACTATGTATAAACTATATATAATATTTCACACTATGTATAAACTATATATAATCTTTCGCCTGTAAAAATGTAAAAATTTTTCCCGATATACGTAAATTTGTGTTTCTATGGCGAGGAATTTGTTTAAAAACAATTTTATTTTACCCTCGCGTTCTTGAAATTTAATAAAAAATTTATTTAAAAAATCTTTGAGTGTATTTCTCACTACCCAGGCGAAAAAATTATATATAGTTTATACATAGTGTGAAATAATATATATAATTTTTCGGCCTGGGTATACATACCCAAATTTAGGTCGAATTATGAAAAATATTGTTCTTTCTTTTATTTTTGATTATTTTAGATAAAAGATACCACGAAATTCGAAACTGTTGTGTTAATAATAATTTTATATTTTAATTTAAAAATTGCGCGAGACAAAAAATAACAATCGAGCGCATAGTGCGCGTATTTGTTTTCTAGCAAGTTTGAGTAATAAAAAATAAAATGACCTGGTTTATCAAATAAGTAATTTTTGCAGTATGTATGTTCAGTTCCCATCGTATGTAGATCGTTCCTGGATCACTGGTGGGAGCCAATCGCGCATGCCGATCGTGAGAGGATCGTAGGTTCGTTGAATTAAAGATCATCCATCGACTCGTTGGAGGCGGTGAATTTGTCTCGAGCCTCGAAGACATAATCGCTGCCCTCCTATCTATAAAGTGATCGCATTTTTCGATACTCAAATGCAACCTTTGCAACTTTCTATTATCAGACTTCTTTCTAAAAGTCTTACACTAAAGATGATTTTCAAAAATTGATTTATGATTTTTGATTTTTTTGAAACAATATATGTATCTGAAATTTAGAGGAAGGAATCTTTGAAATCTCATCTTTAATTTGACAAAGAAAGACTTCAAAATTCTTTACGAGTTCTTAAGATATGATTAAAAATGTCCAAGCGTGCCTGCGTCGAGCTTCAGTCGGCGATCATGGCTGACGGGCTTGGATATTATTAGTCATAACTCAAGAACCAGTACATATTTTTTAAGTTTTATTCTCTTAAATTGAAGATAGGATTTCAAAGATAATGTTCTGCAAATTGCAAATCTTTTCCACTAGTAGAAAAATTTTTATCTCCTCATTTGATAAAACTGAGCTGTCTGGCGCGTCAATCATGGTCTTGTTAATAACCAGCTTTGCCTTACTTTGTAATATCTCCTTAGGTATCTTATTGTCCTCAGCAATTGAAAGACGAGATTACTCTCTCCTAATAAAAGTTTCGATCTTGATGAGACATTCAGATCGAATATTGCGATATAAAGTCTGTAACGGATCCCGGACGTTGCGATCTTGAGTGAATATCAATTCCAGCGACGCGAGACTCTTCTCTAACTTTATATAATCTAAAAAAATTTCAAACAGGTTTAAATAATTATGAGATTAAGAACTATCGCAGAGGTGAATAAATTATTTTCCACTGATCAATTTAAATTCCTACTTTTACTTTTTAATGATGTTATTTTGCTTTATTCAACCTGTTCTGGAAAATTCTGGTAGAATCTGAGGCAGTAGTAAATTCGCTTATAGTCAGACAGGGAACATCGACTTGGTTTGTTCTACGATACGTGACTGGTCGCCCACTTCAAATCGCTGGAGTATTATAATGTTTTCCGTGTCGAGCAAATGTTAGACGTTGGAAAGACAATTCAGACAATGACGATTCAATAACTTTCACCCATCGACAGTATTTGATATCTCTCTTTATCAATCCGTTTCCTATCTTGCAAGTCTCGCTTGAAAATCATGGCCTTATTTTATATAATTTATTTATTTTTTAATTAATATCATCAATGGTGCACTACGCAAGCATATAGTCGTTAAATTGAGAAGAAAAATTTTTTAAACAAAATAACAAATTGGAATTACTATTTAATTCGAAGATTTCAGATTGGTCAAATAAAAATTTCAAGAAAAAATGCAATTATCAGCGAAAAATATAATTCATAATAATTGATATTTTAACCAGCAAATATTTTTATTTTAAATAAAAGAGAGTTGAGTTATCCAGAAAAGAACTTTTAACAAAACAGTTGAAACCTCAACCAACAAAGATTAATTTATAATCAGTTGCATTTTGAACCTTTTCATCCCATAAATATGAAATTTTAATGAAATAGTTTATTCAAAACAGAATCGTTGAATTTTCAACAAAATGGATGAATTTTTTACCGCAAAGAATAATTTTCTACCGAAAAAAAAACGATTTTTGAACGGAATAGTTACAGTCAGTAGTTCATATTTCAACTACGTAGTTGAATTTTCAACCAAAATAGATAAATTCTCAATGAACATTTTTAATAGTTGATATTCTAATCAAAAAATATTTTTATTTTAAATCAAAAACAGTTGAATTCATCTAAACAAGACAAATTTTCAACAAAATAGTTAAATCCTTCACCAGAACAGCTTAATTGTGTACCAAAAAGAGACATTTGCAACTCAGAAGATTCATTGTCTACTAAAAAAAATAAATTAAAAAAAAAAATGGTTACATTTTCCACAAAAAAGATAAGTTTTTAACTAAAATGATGAATCCTCAACCAAAAATAAATGTTTATCAAAGTATTTCTGCTTTAAACAAAAGATTTAAATTAAAAAAAAAAAACAATTCTCAATGAGAAATGTAGTATTTCATATAATCATAAAAAAAAATTAATTCTAAATTGAAAACAAGATGAATTTATGAAAGAAGTCGAATCTTTAACAAAATAGTTGAATTTTCCACAAAGCTGATCAATTTCTAACCAATTAATTGAATTTTCAACCAAATAAAAGTATTTTCAACCAAGTAGATGAATTTTTAACTAAAAAGATACATTTTCAGCAAAACAGTTGAATTTTCAAATAAAATAAAAAAATTTCAACCAAAACTGAAATATTTACATTTTTACTAAAAAAAATTATTTCCTACAAAAAAGAAACGAATTCTCAACAAAATAGTTGAATTTTGATTCAGAGAGATGAATTTTCAACTTAAGTGAAGAATCTGCAACTATAATAGTTTAATTTTCAATTAAAAAATTAAATTTTTGTCCAAAAAACGATTTTTCAACCGAAGAGATGAATTTTCAAACAAAATTGTAAATCTTTAACCAGAACAGTGAATGTTTAACAAAGTTGATATATTAGCCAAAAAATATTTGTATTTTGAATCAAAAACAGTTGAACACATTCTAAAAAAAGAATTTTTTAACGAAATATTTCAATTAAAAAAAAAAACCGATTAATTTTTGAGCCCAACAGTTGCATTTTTAATTAAAAGAATTACATTTTCACCAAAAATGATTAATTTTCCACAGAATGTTTAATTATCAACTCGATTTATTCCTAAATGTTTCAATTTTTTCGACATTTCTAGAAATCTTTTTAAAGTCTATTTTAATTTTTTTTTTAATTAATGATCCAAAATAAAAAATCACGGAAATATTGCGCAGAAATTTAAAGAAAAGTTTTTTATTTTCTTGAAACCTCTTAAGATTTTTAGAAAGCTTCGAAATTTTTTTTTCGAAACATTCAAAATTTACGTTCTTTGAAACTATTTTAATTTTTTGAATTATTTTTCAATCTTTTCAAAACTTAAAAACTTTCTAAGCATCTTTATTATCATTATTATCATTATTCATTCAAAATTTTTCAAATTTTGTTGTTGATGCTGAAAAATTAAAAAATTGCCTGGAAATCTTCTAGATTCTATTTTGAAAATTTTGGGAATATTGGAAAATGTTTTCAAATCTTTTGAAATATTCTTTTGAAAGTAATTTTTTCAATAACAAGATTACTTTAAACTTTCCCAAAAATCGTATATTTTTTTAATATCTTGAAACCTTTCAAAATTCATTAAAAGCTTCAAAAATGTATTTAGAAAACCTTAAAAATCTACATATAATGAAGGTTTGTTTGAAATGTTTTTAAATACTAAATTAATTTAGAAATTTTTTGAAATTTCTAAATATCTTCTAAAATGATTTTAATCGTTCCCAAACTTTTTTCAAATTATTCCAAAATTTTAAAAATGACCTAAAAATCTTTCAAATTAAAAAAAATTCAGAAATGTTTTGAAATTTTTTAAGTTTAAAATTATTTTTGAATATATTAAAAACTACAAAATACCTTCTAAATATACACAATATTTTTCTTAAATTTTTTGATCTTGCAAAATTGAAAAATTTTGCTTTAAAATCTTCTACATACTTTTTCAAAATGTTAGAAAATCATTTTAAAAACTTTGAAATCTTTTTCAATTTTCGGTTAGGATTCTGAAAATTGAAATTATTTTCGATTCTTTTAAAAACTTCTAAATATCTTTTGAAAAAATTAATTTTGCCTAAAATTTGTTAAAATCCTGCAAAATAAAAAAATCCTACAATTTTCCGGATTCTTTAACATATTTTACAATCTCAAAAACTTGAAAGTGTGAAAACTTTAAAAAAATACAGTGTAGTAATAAAATGTTAACAATGATTTACGATACAAATTTTCTCTTTTATCAATAATGTTTTTGAATAATTTGAAAATAAATTTTATCGTGAAATAAAATTATTTATTTGGAACTATGTATTTATCACATTGAATGTGCAGACAATTCTTAATCTTTCCATCCTTCCATCCATCGTATTTTTTTAAAGAAGGGGAAGTAAGGAAAAATTACAGCAGGGGAAAAAGGGGAGGGAGAATAGAAGTGGGTGGAAATGAGGGGTGGCGATGTAGAGGAAGTGAAGAGAAATGAGGGGCGGGGATGTAGAGAAAGTGAAGAGAAATGAGGGACGGGGAAGTGAGGGGAAGTGAGGGCTGGGGATGTAGAGACGTTAAACAGAATAGGGAGTGGAAGTAGGATAAGGTAGAGGAAATAAGGGGAGAAAATATAGGCGAAGTGAGAGGAAATAAAAGGCGTGGATGTAGAGAAAGTGTAAGGAAATGAAGGGAGAAGAAGTAGGCGAAGTGAGGTGAAAAGAGTGGTGGGGATGTAGAGAAGGTAAAGAGAAACGAGGGGAGTAGAAGTAGGAGAAGGTAGGCGCAGTAAGTGGACGGAAAGTAGGCGAAGTGAGAGGAAATGAGGGTCGGAGATGTAGATGAAGTAAAGAGGAATGAGGGGTGGGGGAGTAGGTGAAGTGGGAGGAAATAAGGGGCGCGAATGTAGAGGAAGTGAAGAGAAATGAGGGATGGGGAAGTGAGGGCTGGGTATGTAGAGACGGTAAAGAGAAATGGGAGTGGAGGTTGGATAAGGTAGGGGAAACAAGGGAAGGAAAAGTAGGCGAAGTAAGAGGAAATGAGGGGCGTGCATGTGGAGGAAGTGATGGGAAACGAGGGGCGGGGAAGTAGGCGAAGTGAGGTGAAATGAGTGGCAGGGATGTAGAGAAGGTGAAGAGAAACGAGGGAGTGGAAGTAGGAGAAGGTAAGGGAAGTAAGGGGAGGCAAGTAGGCGAGGTGAGAGGAGAAATGAGAGGCGGAGATGTAGATGTAGTAAGGAGAAATGAGGGCAGTGGAAGTAGGCAAAGTGAGAAGAAATGAGGGGAAGGGAAGTAGAAGAAGTTAGAGAAAATGAATATACGTGAAGTAGGTGAAGTAGGTGTAGAGGTGAAATGAGGAAAATGAGTGGGGAGCATAAGAAGTGAAGGGTGAAGTGAAGTGAGGGTAAGTATAGGCATGTAAAAAAGGTAGTGGGGGGGGGGGAAAGATGAATAAAATGTAGTGAAAAATAAATGATCAATAAAATTATAGTGAATTTAAATAATGATGGTTCTGGGATAACAAGACGGTAAGGATTTACTGGAGATGGTGTTCAGTGCATCGGTGCAATCCAGTGCAATAAATAGGAGGAAGAGACCATTTCCAACTCCGCCCATGGACGACTGTCTACCGAAGAAGCTCGGGCCTTCTTGTGAATTATTGCTCCTCCGAGTGAATTATAACACATATAATACATACTGACGGCATAGAATGCTTCGAACCCACACGCTTAGTATGTAGTCCTCTATTAAGGCGCGGTTCTTTCTTATTTACTGTGTGACACTAAGAAAAAAATAACATTTTTGATGAAGAGATATGGAAGTGAAGAAAATAAGTAGAATTTTTTTAAAAGTCCAAACACGAAAGTTTCTCTTAATTTAATTAAAAAAAGGGGGGGCTCTACCTTAAGGTCTCAAAGTGTCAAATAGGAGGAGAATCGCAAAGGTGTTTTGTAACATGTTAAACTTCTCATAAAAAAATAAAAATTTTAAATCCATTAAATACATTAAAGACTAACATTATGGACACAAAAAAATTAGGTGGCTTTATTTTTAACTAAATTGTTAAATTTTCAAGCCAGAAAGAACTTAGTTCAAAATAGTTTCATTTTCAACTAAATAGTGGATTTTTTTTACCAAATAGGTGAATTTTCAACTAAAAAAGATAAATTTTCAAACAAAAATGAAACAGTTATATTCGCACTTTTAAAAATTATGTTGTCAATAAAGAAAGAAACGAATTATCAACCTGTTTCATTCAAAGAAGAAAGACGAATTTTTAACAAGAAAGTTGGATCTTCAACAAAATAGATGAATTTTCAACAAACAAGTTTAATTTTCCACTAAAATAGATCAATTTTCGACAAAAAAGTTAAGTTTTCAAGTTAAAAAGTCGAACTGTTCGAAAGATCAGTTCAATTTTAAACCTGAATAGAAGAAATTTCAACAAAAAAGTTAATTTTCAATTAAGAATGATGAATTTTCAAAAAAAAAATATATTCGACTAAAAATGAAATACTTAATTCCACTTCAAAAAAACCAATTTTCAAAAAAAAAATCCAATTTTTGATCAGTTAAATTCAACTAAAAAAGGCGAAGTTTAAACAAAATATAGTTTACTTTTCTACCAAATAGGTCAATTTTCAACTTATTATATGAAAATTTTTCACCAAAAATGGAATGCCTATATTTTCAGATAGAAAATTAATTTTTAACAAATAAAAAAAGCGAATTTCCAACAAAAAAGTTCAATTTGCAAATGAATATTTTAATTATCAAGCAAATAGTTAATTTTTATAAAAAAGAGTAGTTGAATTTTCTACCGAAAATGTGAGGTTTCAACAAGAAAGTACATTGTCATCCAAATAAGTTAATTTTCTACCAAATTGTGGAGTTTTTAATTCAAAAATATAAATTTTCAAACAAAAAATTCGTTTACGACCAAAACAGACTAATTTTTAGGCAAGCAGTTGGATTTGCACTTAAAAAAAATTAATTTTCAAGCAAGATTATTAATATTCTACCGAATGATGAATTTTCAACAAAATACATAAATTTTCAACCAAATAGTTCAATTGTTGAGGAAATAGTTTAATTTTCTACCAAAATATTTGACATTTCGACAAACAATAAGAATTGAAAAAAAAAATTTCCCCTAAAAGTTTCATTTTATACCAAATTGTTGAATTTTAAACCCGAAAATATAATTTTCTAACAAAAAAGACGAATTTTAAACAAAATAGATGAATCCTTAATGAAGAAAGAATTATTTCCAAACAAGCAGTTGAATTTTTACTCAAAAAGAATGAATTTTTTACCAAGAAGATTAATTTTATACAGAAAAAGATTAATTTTCCACAAAATACATGAATTTTCATTTAAACACCAATTTTCAAAAAAAAATAGTATAGTTAAAATTTCAGTTAAGAAAATTAAAACTCAACCGAAAAAACTAATTTATAGCAAAATAGTTATATTTTCAAGCAATGAGATGAATTTCCAACTAAAATGTTGAATCTTTAACAAAGAAAAAAATTAATTTTCTAAAAAAGAGTTCAGTATTCAACTAAAGAATTGAAGTTTCATTGAAAAAGTTTATTTTTTAACAAAGAAGATTAATTTTCTACAAAAAAGATGAATCATCAACAAAACACGTTAATTCTCAACCAAGTATTCAAATGTTTAACTGGAAAAGATACATTTTCAACCAATTAGTTGAATCATAATCTAAAAAAGATAAATCTTAAACTAAGAATAGAATAGTTGAATTTGCAGTTAAAAAAATTAATTTTCATAAGGTCCCGACCCACAAATATTCGAAAAATGAGATCACTGGCTCAATAAATAAAAAAAAATCAATACACATTTTGACGAAACAAATTTCTGTCATCTTATTTTTTAATTTTGTTTTCGTTAGCATACCTTAAGGGCCCAACGGTGCATTTGCGCTGAGTCTTCTTTGCGCATGAGCAATCACGTCAAGCTGAACAACTGATGATGACTGACAACTTTTGGTGCGGAACGTAAATTCTCTTTTTATGAAATAAAAATTGGATTTTTTATGACCGACGAATTTTTTTTCATCACGTCCAAACGAGGGCCTCGAGCGAAAAAAATATCCCCCTCTACTTTCTCGAAAACTAATAATATTTGTTAAATTGTTTGTTTTTTGTGTATTAATTTAGCAACCCGATAGCTAGAAAGAGAAGTCCTATCATTTTTTTTTAAATTGAAAATTGGATTCTTTATCAACGTTAAAATGTGAGAAAACATGCATCTCGAGCGAAAATAATATTTTCACTTTTCTGCAAATAGAAAATTGATTCTTTATAATAGTCAAAAGTTGACAAAATGTGCCACTCGAGCGTCAAATAAGATGTAATTTTTCTGAACGTTCTCGAAACGCGAAAATTTCGGTAATGAAATTCAACCAAATATTTTGGCATCCTATTTCAAAAGCACTTGAAAATTTTTTCAAGTTAAAAATTCGATTTTTTTTTAGTTTTTCTATCTCTCTTGTAGAATTGTGGAATAGGCCCTTATTTAACTATTAAATATTTCTACGTGGTAATTGCCGTAATGAAATTCAACCTAATATCTTGTTATCTTATTTCAAAAGCACTTCCTTTTTTATCAAATTAAGAATTTATTTTTTCAGACAGTTTTCTATCTCTTCTGTAAAATCGTAAAAGTGTGGGTTCGGCCATTATAAAACTATTAAATATTTCTTCGTGACAATTTATGTGATGAAATTCAACCAAAACTTTGGTATCCTATTTCAAAAGCACTTTAAAATTAAAAATTCGTTTTTTGAGGACGTTTTCTATCTCTCCTGTAGAATTGTGGAAATGTGGAATAGGTCCTTATTCAACTATCAAATATTTCTACGTGGCAATCGCCGTAATGAAATTCAGCCAAATACGCTGGTATCCTATTTCAAAAGCACTTTATTTTTCTTTTAAGTTAAAAATTCGTTTCATGAGGACCTTTTTGAACTCTGCTCTAAAATTGTGAAAATAAGGGTTAGGCCCTTATTTAACTATTAAATATTCAAATGCAGTGAAATACCTTGGTATCCTATTTCATTAGATCCACTTTTTCATTTTTTTTTTTTTCAAGTTAAAAAGTAGATGTAAATAACAATGATTCTTCATTTCTGAAAGTAGCTTCATATTACCGAAATTAACTATTTTTTTACAAATTCGTTGTTTTTTTTTCATTGAAAATTAATTTTTTCAACTGAAAATTTTCCTGTTATACTTTTGGTTAAAAATTGATCGTATTTGGTTTAAAATTCATATATTTTGTTAAACTTTCATCTTTTTGCTTGAAAATTCAACAAATTTTTAGCAATTTTTTCTCTCTCTTGACTGAAAAATCTTGTTTTTGATTGAAATTTCGAATCTTTTTTTGTGAAAATATGAAACACAACATTTATCGCTAAGGATTAATCTTTTTTGGTTTGCAGAATGAGATATTTTGTTGAAAATTCGTTTTTTCTTTGACTCTGATTTAATTATTACAGGTCAAAATGCATCATTTTAGTTAGAAATTGATCTTTTTATTTGAAATTTCACTATTCCAGTTGAAGATTCATCATTTTAGTTAGAAATTCATCAGCATGGTTGAAAATTGATCTCTCTTAGTTTCAAATTCAACTATTCAGCAGAAAAGTTTTCTTTTTCAGTTGAAAATTCATCTATTTCGTTGAAAATTCATGTCTCTTATTAAAAAACCGGCTTCTTGGTAAAAAATTATTCTTCTTGTTTAAACATTCATCTTTTTAGTGAAAAATTCAAGTATTCCAATTAAATATTTCTTATTGTAGTTAAAAATCCATCTTTTTGGTTAGAAATAAAACTACTTGGTTAAAAGTCAATCTCCCTCATAAAAAGTTTACCTTTTTGGTTTGAAATCCACATATATTTCAGTTGAAGAATTAGTCATTTTGAAAAATTTGAAATAGTTTATCCATCAATCTGAATTTTCACTTAAGCATTAAAATAAGTATAAAACATTTTTATTTCAAAAGCTTAAGAAAACTTTTTACATTATTTCTAGATTTTTTGCGTAAATTAGTAGATGAAAAAGTTTTTGTTTTCAGATATCTCCTGAATTGTAACTAAAAAGAATCTCTTTAGTCTTTGAAAATTATTATCAAACATTTTTGAGCTCTCGTTTTATCTTACTGTTGCATAATTCCTCTCCTAATAAAAGTGAACATCTCTGAAAAAACTTTGCAGCCTATACTTCCTTTATACTTCAATTCTCTTGAAACATTTTAAAATTCTTAAAAAGCTTCAAAATTTGTTATTTAAGGCTTTCAAAATCTATTCTTACTTCTTATTTTTTCGAAATCTTCAAATCCATATTTTGTTTTCAATTTCTGAGATCTTTACGAATTTAAAATTGTTCTTCAAACTCTTTTAAAACTTTTAAATATCAAATTTGAAAAGAAGTCAAATTTGAAAAAAATTGATTGAAAATCTTTCAGAGGGACGACTAAATAATCCCAAGAAATAAAATTCCTGAATAATAAATGTCCAGAATAATAAAATTGTCGAAATCTAAAAATGCCCACTTGGAAAACTCTCAAAAAATAAAATTCCCTAACAATTTATAATATTCACGAACTTGAAAATTCCAGAATAATGAGATTTCTGAGGGACGGCTGAAAAATACCAAAAAACAAAATTGAAAAAAGACGAATTTTTAACAAAATGTATGAATTTTCCACAAAATAATTTACCACAATGGTAAGTCTTCAACCCGAAAAAAACTTATGTTTCAAACAAAATTTTCAATTTTCGTCTTTTAAAATAAATTTTCATCTAAAAAATAAATTTTTGTCCAAAAAAGGAAAGTTTTAAAATAGGGAAATTTTCAACCAAACAAATAAATTTTCAACCAGAAAGAGAGAAAAAAAAGTTTGAGAAAAAGGAATTTAATAAAAATTTCCTGAATAATAATATTTATAATATGACTGAACTGGAAGACTTCGTCAGAAAATTTTCGAATTATCAAATATCCGAACTAGAAAATTCCCTAATTTACACAACTAAAAAAATATTTTTCAAAGAATATTATTTATTTAATAAAAATATAATAATCCAATATTTTAAGCAATACAAAAATTTGCTAAGGTCTGAAGATTTTCAACATTTATTATATAAATTTAAAATAATAATAATTGCATTAAAATTGTATTGAAAATAAATTGAAAAGACGTGCGCCTCTACCAAGAAAAAAAATTCCCCTAAATTTTCTCCGAACCTAATTACATTTTCCAAACAAAATTTGCATGATTCAATTCAGCACTGTTGTATCTCGAAGTTTCGTTTTGATTTTTTTTTTAGATTAACAATTCGATTTTAGAATTTTTTTTTTTATTTTTTAAAATTGTTAGGCACATTTTCAAGCCAAAGTTTTCAAAAACTCAGACTTTGGAAAATCTTTGATTAAAATATTTGATGACTTTACTTTTCAAAAATATATTGTTTAATAAACGACTTTAATATTTCGGCAATTTTCTAATTCAGGGAATTTTATTATTCTGTAATGTCACAGTGTCGCAAATTTTATTTTTGTGGATTTTTAATATGTCCTGGAGAATTTCATTAGTCGAGAATTTTTCGAGTCGGGATTTTGATATTCCGTTAGTTTTGTAATTTTGGGATTTTTATATTTCCCAACAAATTGACGAGGTATAAAAATCCCGAATTGGAAAATTCCCGAACAGTAAAATCCCCCAATGTTTAAAATATTCCTGAATCTAAAAATTCCCGACAGAAAATTCCCGAATCTAAACAGCAATTCTATAATTTCAGGAATTTTATTATTCGGTAACTTTACAGTGTTGGGAATTTTATTTTCTGGGGTCTTCGATGTGTCCCGAGGAATTTTATTATTCGAAAATTCTTAAATTCGGAATTTTTATATCTCGGCTGTTTTGTAATTTGAGATTTTTATATTTCCCATAAAATTACCGAGGTAAAGAAATACCGAATAGGAAAATTTCTTAATGAAAAATCCCCCAAAGTTTAGAAAATTACCGATTCTAAAAATTTCTGACAGGAAATTCCTGAATATAAATAGCAATTTTACAATCTCGGGAATTTTATTATTTGGTAATTCTACAGTGTTGGTAATTTCATTTGCCAGGGTTTCAATTTATCCCGAAGAATTTTATTATTCGAGAATTCTCTCATTCGTGATTGTTATATTTCGGCACTTTCGTAATTTTGCGATTTTTATATTCCCCATAAAATTGACGAGTTATAAAAATCCCGATTCGGAAAATTCCCAAATAATAAAATTCCCGAGATTATAAAATTGCTGTTTGGATTTAGGAATTTTCTGTCGAGAATTTTTAGATTTGGTAATATTTTTAAATTGGGAGGATTTTAATATTCGGGAATTACTGAATAATAAAAAAAAATAATAAATAATAGAAAATAATATCATGAACTTTAACGGAATCATTATTTGGAAATTTTCCGAATCAGGATTTTTATATCTCGTCAATTTTATAGGAAATATAAAAATCGCGAAATTACGCAACTGCCGAAATATAACAATCCCGAATTGGAGAATTCTCGAATTATAAAATTCCCGACACTGTAAAATTACAGAATAATAAAATTCCCTAAATTATAAAATTACCGAATAATAAAATTCCCGAAATTATAAAATTGCTGTTTAGATTCGGGAATTTCGGGTCGGGAATTTTTAGATTCGGTAATATTTTAAACATAGGGGGATTTCATTATTCGGCAATTTTTTAATTCAGGATTTCTCTGTCTCAGCAATTTTATGGGAAATATAAAAATCCCGAATTAGAGAATTCTCGAATAACGCAATTCTTCGGGACAAATTGGAAACTCCGAAAAAATGAAATTTACAACACTATAAAATTAACGAATAATAAAATTCCCTAAATTATAAAATTGCCGAAATATGAAAATCCCGACTTGGAAAATTCTCGACTAAAAAAATTCTCCAGGGCAAATTAAAAATCCCAAAAAATAAAATTTCCGACACTATAACATTACAGAATAATAAAATTCCCTAATTTATAAAATTGCCTAAATATTAAAATCCTGCATTAGAAAATTTCCGAATCATAATATTCCCGACAGTTTATAACAATACCGAATTTGAAAATTCCCGACAGAAAATTGTCGAATTATAAAATATCCGAAGTAGAAAATTCCGGAATTTGAACAATTGAAAAAATATCCTTTTCATAAATAAAGTAATCAAATATTTTTGTCAAGGAGTAAAATTTTTCAATGCCTTGGTTTTTAAAAATTTTGTCTGAAAATGTGCATAATATTTTTTAAAAATAAAAAAAAGTCCTCCAAAATCAAATTTTTAATTCAAAAAGAAGATCAAAAAGAAACTATTGAATCCGGCAAATTTTGTTTAGAAAATGTAATTAGGTTCGGAGAAAATTTAGATTTTTAGATTTCGACAATTTTATTATTTGGGACTTTTATATTTCGGAAAATTTTATCGGATATTTTATAATTCGGCAATGTTCTGTCAGAAACCTTATTATTTGAATATTTCAAAATTCCGTAATATTGAAAACTATCGGAAATCTTACTATTCAAGAATTTTCCAATTAGGGATTTTCACATTTTGACAATATTGTAATTTCAGGAATTTTATTATTCGGGAATTGTCCAATTCAGGATTTTTATATTGAGGCAAGTTTTATGATTTCGGAAATTTTATTTATCGGGAATTTTCAGTCGTCCCTCTGAAAGATTTTGAATCAATTCTTTTAGTTTTGACTTTTTCTTAATTCGATATTTAGAAGTTTTTAAAGAGTTTGAAGAATAATTTAAAATTTAAAAAGTTTTCAAAAAATTGAAAAGAAAATATAGATTTGAAGATTTAAAAAAAAAATTAAAAATAAGAGTAGATTTTAAAAGATTTTGAACAACAAATTCAGAAGCTTTTTTTTAGAATTTTGAAATATTTCCAAAGAATGAAAAAAAAAAAAATCAGAATTCCTGGGAAAAGTTCAACGAATTTCCCGTTTTAGACAATAAAGTGTAAAAGAGAATTGAAAAATATTTCAAGATATTTAACATTTTTTCTTAAAATATCTAAAAGTAAAAATGTTTTGAAAGTGGTCAAAAAATAATTTGAAATTTGAGAAGAGGTTCACGAATTTAAAAAAAAAAAAAATTAATATTTGAAAATTTCCAAAAAATTGTAAAGCTTTTTAAGAAGTTTGAAAAGGTTTAAGAAAATAAAAAACATTTCCTGAGATTCCTGAAAAAATGTCAATGACTTTTCAGTTTAGAAAAAAAATTTTCAAAGAAAATTTGAAAAGGTATCAAAACATTTTAAAAGATTGCTAGAAATGTCGATAATATCTGGAAGATTTAAGGGAATTTTTTTAATTTTTAATTTTTTTTTCAAACTTTTAGGAATTTTCATATTTCCCATAAAATTTACGAGAAATAAAAATCCCGAATTGGATAATTCCCAAATAATAAAATTTCCCCAAATTTTAAATTTTACCGAATCTAAAAATTCCCGACAGAAAATTCTCGAATCCAAACAGCAATTTTATAATTTCGGGAAATTCAATATTCGGTAATTTTGCATTGTCGGGAATTTTATTATTCGCGAATTCCTCAATTCGGGATTTTATATTTCGTCAGTTTTGTAATTTCGGGATTTTTATATTTCCCATAAAATTGACGTGATATAAAAATCCCGAATCGGAAAATTCCCGAATAATAAAATCCCTCCATTGTGAAATATTACCGAATCTGAAAATTCCCGAAAGGAAATTCCCAAATCTAAACAGTAATTTTTTAATTTCGGGAATTCTATTATTCTGTAATTTTACAGTGTCGGGAATTTCATTATTCGAGAATTCTCCAATTGGGGATTTTATATTTCGGCAGTTTTGTAATTTCGGGATTTACATATTTCCCATAAAATTGACGAGATATAAAAATCCCGAATTGGAAAATTCCCGAACAATAAAATCCCCCCCATTTTAAAATATTACTGAATCTAAAAATTCTCAACAGAAAATTCCCGGATCTGAAGAATTAAATTTTCTTCATTATAAAAATTGACATTACTTATACATTATTTTATAATATACTGGTATGAACATTATACAATCCTTTTATCAATTACTGCATATCAGAATTTTTACTTTTAGAATTGAGATTTCACATAACTCTTTGGTATATTGTATAGCTCTGTTTTGTATTAAATCCTAAAATTACTGTAAAACATTATCTAAATGCAGCTATATTCATCATTAACCGAAATAATTCAGTAAATTTTAATGCATATATTTTCTCCGTGTACTAAATATTATAGGGTAAATTTATTGCGTATATACCTAATACATCCATTAAATTTATAGTAAAATCGCTATATACATTTCTATACGTAATCACGATTCCATCAAATTGTAAATTTATCATCTATCTATTTAATTATTATCATTCAACCCGGATAGCGCAAAAGTTTCCCCGAACATTCGTGGAATATTCGTAAAAAAATTTCGCATCCTACTAATTGATTGAAAATTATTTATTTAATCCTCAAAAACATTCCCCAAACCTTTTTTGCCAAACTTACTTGATACGCGAACATTTACCTAAATCCGAGAACCTTTTTCGAACATATTTCGGTATTCTCTGAACCTTCCATTGGAATGTTCCAGAAATGTTCCGGAAAATTTTTGTGCTCTCTTTACTACCTCATTTTTTCGAAAGAAAAATAATAATTAAATTTGTTAACGTTAAGTATCCACAATCAGACTTGACCTAAAAAAACAGGTTTTAGATAAGCTCAATGGAAAATTTCTAGAAAATTCTAAGCAGTTGACGAGTATCAGTGAATTTTACGATAACAATCTAATGCGCGGTATATGAGCGGAATTTTTTTTCAAGGTTTGAATTTCTGAAGGTTCTCGAGCATTCGGCTTTTTTAAACTTTTGATATATAATTGTCGCAGGGGTCTAAGCTAGCTGATATGTCTACATTAAAAATCATTACTGATCACGCATTACTTTATTACAGGCACGTGCCGTGTTTGAAAACAATGATTAAGTCGCCGTAACCTTGCTTTTGGTTATTATTCATAAATTTTATTGCTGCTATATTACGCCTAAATTTTTTGAATTAATCATCAAGACGCTTGAGATTTAGGATGCAAGCAAACGAATGTTCTGGGCTCATCGAAAATCTTTTTCGAAGATTACCGAATTTTGATTACCCAAAACATGCCAAATGCACATATTTTTATATTTTTTCAAATTTGAACTTTATAAAAACACCCGAAAATCAATCAAATTAATAACTACTACTTTTCTTTCTGTTAAACGAAATCATGGAGCGCCTTTCCCCCTTTTAAAGACAAACCATTTCCTTGCAAAGCATTCTTTTTATATGTATACAAAATTTTGAATCAGATTTGAAAACCCGACATTTGTCGTATTTTGTAAATCACAATTTCCAAATGGGGAAATGAATTTTCTAAAAATTTATTTCTAAAATAGAAACTTTAAATTGTATATAATTTTTTTAATAAAAAAGGGAACAGTTCTGTTCTTAACGTTATATCTATTTATCTATGAACAAATATTACTAGACATCAATTTAGTGAATTAAAATTTCTGAATAAGTAATTTTAATTGATAATACAATCTATTTCTGAATGTTCTCAAACATTATTGATAAAAGAAAAAATTTTAATTGTAAATTTTTTATCATATTCGGAAATCATTCTATTTTCAACATGTTGGTACCAGAATATATCATTTTTACACTTTTTCTAATGCTTTGAATGAATAATTTAAAAATTTGAAGAATTTAAAATATGTCGAAAAAGAATCTGCGAAATTTTGCGACAATTTTTTCAATTTCTTCAGGTTAAAAAAAATGTTGGGAAAGATTAGAATTCTTTAAAGAGATATTTCAACAATTTTATGAAGATTGCAACCAAATCTTTAATTTGACCACATTTGAACAAATTTTAAAGAAAATGTAGATTTTTGAAGACTCTGGTAAAAATTAGAATCTATTCTTTATTTTTGAAAATTTATTTTATAAAAATATATATCAAGATTTTGAAACGTTTTAAATAACTTTCTGGATTTTCAGGAAAGAATGTAGAAGATTTTCGAGCAACATTTTTCAATTTTGCACGATCACAAAATTATGGAAATAATCGGGGTGAATTTAAGAGACATTTAGAAGTTTTGACAAGATACAAATATAATTTTAGAATTGAGAAGATTTCAATAAATTTAAAACAAAATTCAGATTTTTCAAGAATACGAAATAAATTTTTTTTAAGTTTTTCAAGAATTTTGAAAGTTTTCGAGTGAGTACAAAAGTTTTCCTTAGATTTCCGGGAAAGTTTCAAATAATTTTTTTTTTCACAAAAATACATATTTTGAAACAATTTTCAGGAAGGTATCTAAAAATTTTCCACTATTTGGAAAATTGGAAAAAAATAATCTGAACGAATTGCAATTTCTTTTTAATTTTGCAGAATTTTTTCAAAATTTCAGGATAATTTAAAATCATTGAAAGACAAAATTTTAATAATGATTAGAAATTTGGAAACATTAAAAGAAAGCTTAGAACAAAATGTAAATTTGTGAAGATTCAACATGAAAGTTTTCAAGTTTTTTAAAGGATTTTCAAACGTTAAAAAATGTCCAACATTGTGAAAAACATACTCGGAAGATTTTAAGACAATTTTAGAAATAATTTCAGTCAATTTAAAAGATATGTAAAAATTTAAAAAGTTTTCAAAAGTTTAAAAATATTTTAAAACCAAATATCTTTAAAACCAACACCGATTTTTCCTCAAATTTTCGCTTACCAAATTTATTTTTCCCTTCAAACTATCATTTTGCCTACATTATTTTTTTCTCTCTTACCTGCAAAATTTAACTACTTTGTTAAAAATTCACGGTTTTGATTGACGATTCATAATTTGAGTTGAAAATTCGTCTTTTTTGGTGAAAAATTAATCTACGTGGTAGAAAATTCCTTTTTTTTTTTGTTTTGCAGATTTTTGTTGTTTGAAGATTCAACTATTTTGTTGAAAACCTATCTTCTTTTTTGGATGAAGTCAACAGATTTCTATTTAAAAGTAAAATATTTCTAGTACGAAATATCAACTAAGATAACACTTTTTGTTGAGTATTTATCTTTTTTGTTTAAAAATTCAACTACTTTGTTAGAAATCAATTTCGTTGTTGAAAATCCATCACTTTCATTGAAAATTCATCTCTTTAATTGACAATATGACGATATCGTTAAAAATTTATTTGTTTTCTTGGTGAAAAACTAATTTCCTTGGTAGAAAACGAGATTTTTTGCTAAATATTCATTCTTTCATTTTGAAAAATTAAGCAATTTTGTAGGAAATGCATCCCTTTTAGAAAAAAATTTCATCTTTTACGATTAGAAATCAATCTAATCAAAAATGACTCTTTTTGGTTGAAGGTTCAGCTATTCTGTTTAAGATTTTGACAAATTTGAAACAAAATTGAGATTTTCCAAGAACGCGGACAAAAAAATTATAAGATTTTGAAGAATCTTGAAAGTTTTTGAGTGAATATAAAAATTGTCCTTAGATATTCGGGAATTTTTTAAATAATTTTTTATTTTAAAAAAATGTATATTTCAAAAGCATGTTCAGGAAGATATCTAACAATTTTACAAGATTTCAAAAATTAAAAAAAATATTATCTGGAAGAATTGAAACTTTTTTTTATTTGCAGATTTTTTTTGAAATGTTAGGAAAAATTTAAATCATTTTAAATGATAAAATTTCAATAATAGTTAGAAATTTCAAAACATTTCAAAATACTTAGAACAAAATGAAAAATTTTGAAGATTCAAAAATGTCAGAAAAAGAAAATTTCATTCAATCATATAAAAATATTTATTGGCTCTGAGTCAAAAAAATTATTTTGATAATTTCGAAGATATTTTTGTCTACATGAAAAGTTATGTTATGGAAGCTTCAGGAACAAATATCTAAAGATTTTGTACATTTGATTGCAAAATATAACAAATTTATTTAGCAATATTGAGAAATAATTCTATAATTGAAATCATTAAAAATTAATTTGAAACATAATTATCCTTTTTAACCAAGGTTATACGATGAGGGATAACGTGGAATGTATTATAAAATTTAGATTTTTAAATCAAGATTATTTAAATAATATCTAAAGCATAATAATCTTAAGATCCATGTTATTTTCAAGAACCAAGCTTTTTCATAATTTTCTGCATGCTTCAGTTCAAACCATGAAAAGGCAAAAGTGTTTTAAAATATGGGAAAAATTACTACTTTAACGATTTATTTCATTTTCAATTCAGGACATTTTATAAAAAATATTACGCAAAAATAGTGATAATTATTGTATGTGATTTTCAATCTACGTTAATAACTC
Source organism: Andricus grossulariae (assembly GCA_011634705.1). NCBI lineage: Eukaryota > Metazoa > Arthropoda > Insecta > Hymenoptera > Cynipidae > Andricus > Andricus grossulariae. Next base: position 105,271,057 of record JAABKJ010007545.1, on the reverse strand, counting down.
AATCTTTATCTATACTGAAATCTTTGTAAGAATAAAATTGGCAAGACATAATTTTGGAAATGATATAGTATTAAAACTAGAAACTGTCTGGGACCTCAAGTTGTCAACTTTTTTGCAATCACCCTCATATTAGTATTTTATCTGTTTAATTATTTATAAAAAATTATTATCAGCTTTGCAAAAATTGTTATACAATTCTAAGAAGCTACATATTAAAAATAATATCTCGAGGCCGTGATTGTTATGTATGATTGTCGGCCTTCATTAAGATTTGATAAATAATCATCTCAGTGTTGTAGCCAACCAATAGTCGCTGCGAAGACAAATTAATTTACATTTTAGATAAAAACGTTTCGCTTATTTCAAGGTCTGAATTTCTGCAGATTTTTAAAGATCCGGCTTCTTTAAAGTTTTTGTATATAATTATTACCGCAAGGGTCTAAGCCAGCTAATATATCTAAAATAAACATCATTACTTGGTGGAAACAGTGACTAAGTCGCCGTAACCTTGCTTTTGCTAATTATTCATACATTTTATTGCCGCTATATTACGCCTAAATTATTTAATTAAATTACCGAGACACGTGCCATGTATGATGTATGTAATCGAAGGTTCTGGACTCGCCCAAAATGGTTTGCTAAGGTCACCGAATTTTGATTAACCAAAACATGCAAAATCGACAAGTTTTTTTATTTTTGCAACTCAGAAATTCATGAAAACAAAACAGAAATCAATAAATATAATACGTACAACTTTTCTGAATGTCAAACGAAATCATGGGGCGTTTTTCCTAATTTTAAAGATAGTTTCCTTCCGGAACAATTTTTAAAGATTTTTCATGCAAGATTCAAAATAATAGTACTTAAAAAGAAATATTTCTTGGCTAATAAACAAATATCTTTTCTGGAAACACAATTATCAAAAATGTCTCACTTATTGTTGTTCGCTACCTTATTAGTTTCATGCTACGTGAATATGACCTTGAGCAACTGTTTCCATTTCTTTCTTTTAAATTTTTTGGAATCGTGTGAATCGCAATTTTCAAATGAGTAATTTTTATTGTAGAAATTCGTTTCTGAAAGATAAACGTTAAATTAAAATGAGTTTTTACTAATGAAGGCAACAATGCTGTTATTGAATTTGCCACCAAATGTTTTGAAAATGGCAAAAGGATTCCATTTATAAGCCGTTGACCATATCGAATGAAGTTAAATGTATTTATATATTAATAAAGATTGCGCACTATCAATTTCGAAAATAGAAACTTCTAAATATGTAATTTTAATTGATAATAAAATCTATTTCTGAAATTGGTTTATTTCAAGCGATACGAATATTGAAAGGCAATCAAGTGTTTTCCAATTTAAAATTGACCTTGAGACCAAACATAGCTCATCTTTGAAATGATTCTGTGATAAAATGAGTGCGAAAAATGAAAACCCTGGTTTTTTCTTTGCAAGAGACAGTTAAATTTGGGATAAAAGTAGCATGGAATAGAGCTTCCTATAACTGCATTAAAGTCTCAAATAATTGTATTAGATTCTCATACATATTGTCTAAATTGAAGTATTTGCAATATGAAAAATTCTTCTTAAAACAATTTAATTTACAAACTAAAAAGGATTATAAGGAAGAATTGATACACGTTTGTGTATTTTAAAATAAATATTATGGAAGCTACAATATTATCAAATGAGCAAATTATTCTAGAACGGTCCATGCGATGGAAATTTTTCAGGCTGACGAAATACTAATATGAGACTTTAACACGTGAATATTCTCCTTCTACCGGATATTGGGTAGTATATATACCGGCCAGGATTCTTCTGAAAATCATCAGTTTCAACGGAATTCGAGAGCGTAAACAGCTATTCTCAAGAATCATCAGTTGCGTCGTAACCACAGAAAAATTAATTTCTTGAAATTGTCGAGAAAATGAAATTCGTTCTTGCTGCTGTGCTTTTCACCTCTGCGGTGTGCATTCGTAAGTATAAGCAACTGTAATAGCACTAATAACAATATTTTTTCCAGACTTTTTTGAAGTATCGACCATGTTTGGGAATTTATGTTTGCTGCATCAGTTTATAAAAATTTCCTATACTGCATTTTACTTTAAAAATATTTATTTTCTTCCATTCCTCACTTTGTTTAACAGGCTCATGTAATATTCAAGATTACAACAATTACTCATATTTCTTATAGCCATATTCTTTGAGCAAAATCCCACTTTTAGACTTTTGAAACAATTTAGAATAGTATTTCCAAGCTATTTCTAGACATCTCGAATTTTCAGAACGACCAGCCAAACTAATGAAAAATATTTAACGAATTATCTCGAATTTCAGGTGATGATATACTCAGTTCTTTGAATGTATTTTTAGGTAGCAAATGTTAGGTAAAATATCGAACTTCGCTTTCCGTTAAATATTTTTTCAAACTTCCTCCTCGGTGAGAAAACTAAAACTATTCTATCAATTCTGTTATGAAAATTCGTTTAATTTTCTGTAAAGAATCATTACTGTGATATTTCAAACACAGCTCTCATGTGAGGGTTCTAGTAATCATTACTTCTTTGCAACTATTTTTTCCTTCTTTTCATTTTTTAACTCAGGAGTAAGCATATTTTAAACACGATTATTAATATTTTTGGTAGAGTTTAAAAAAAGGTATCAATTCTTTGAAAATAAATTTCTGGCCTTTCCAATTCATTAAATGCCTATTGACTTGTTACAGAATTATGCTCAGCCCTACCAACGCCAAAAAATCTTAACGGCGACAAGAAACCTTCAAATGATGTTCCTCCAGTAAATGAACCAGCAAATCCTTCTAAGGATGGAGATGAATCATCACCATCTAAACCAGAAGATGTTCCACCAACCCCTTCTAAGAATGGAGATGAATCATCATCATCTAAACCAGGAGATGTACCACCAACGCCTTCTAAGAATGAAGATGAACCATCCACATCTAAACCAGGAGATGTACCACCAACGCCTTCTAAGAATGAAGATGAATCAGAAGATGTACCGTCAACCCCTTCTAAGAATGGAGATGAATCATCCCCATCTAAACCAGGAGATGTACCATCAACGCCTTCTAAGAATGGAGATGAACCATCACCATCTAAACCAGGAGATGTACCGTCAGCCCCTTCTAAGAATGGAGACGAACCATCACCATCTAAACCAGAAGATGTACAACCAACCCCTTCCAAAGATGAAGATGTACAATCACCATCTAAACAAGGTGATGTAGCACAAACACCTTCCAATGATAAAGAAAAACCATCAACATCTAAACAAGGAAATGTACCACCAACCTCTTCTGAAGATGAAGATGTAGCACCACCATCTAAAGAAGGCGATGTATCACCAACCCCTTCTAAGGCCGGAAATGTACAATCACCATCTGAACAAGGAGATGTGACACCAACTTCTTCTAAAGACGAAGATGTAGCTTCACCATCTAAAAAAGGCGATGTATCACCAACACCTTCTAAGGATGAAGATGAACAATCACAATCTAAACAAGGATATGTGCCATCACCATCTTCCAAGGCTGCAGGTGTAACATCATCCCCTTCTAAGGCTGGAAATGTGCCACCACCCCAGGGAGGAAATTAACAGTGCAGCAAATTTTGTTCGTCAGTTTTAAAGGTCAGATGGTGCCAGGATAAGGCCCATAATTAATCCTTGAACTGTAAATTTGGGCCATTCATCTTATTTATAACTTCTGTAAATCTTATGAAATGGTTTAAAATAAAAAAATTATGCATGATACTCTGAGGCAATACACTTACTTATACCTACTGAAAAACAGAAATAGCCGAAAACCCTTCTATACGAGTAGCCCTTAAAATTTCAGATCGACCGCCGAATATCGTTCGTTCTGCATATGATTCGAAAATTTAAAAAATCTTTCTGATGGTCCAAAAAATTATGTTTTTTTGTGTAGTTTTTCCTAACGAATAGTACTATAACATTAGAAATTGAAACAAATATTTTTTACTCAAGTTAGAACTTTCCTAAAATTTTGATCTAATGCTACAATACAAAAAAAAATGTCAGTGTGTACAAGAACTAAAAATTTCCTAAAAAAGGCGTGTTCAAATTTGTTTCTCAAAATGTGCAGTTAACACAATCTGAAAAACTTTTTTTTTCATCCATTTTAAAAATGTTTCAAATTTATAAATTAAAACAAAAATAATAATAATTTTACCTGGTTTTCGCTATAAAGAACTGCACCTGGAAAAAAATTATGCTCGATTTATTGGCTTGTAGGACAATTTTGTGAAATATGAGAAATAAATTTCATTGATGCTTGGATCCGAGAAATACAATCAATCCAGCCAAATGTTTATAATTTAGAAATTCTTTGGGTAAATAAACTTGGCCAACAGTGTTTGAAACTTTACCAGTAAAAAAGTAACTCTCAACGTTACTGAAAAAGTAACGCGTTGCGTTGGCTTTACTTTTTTTTAATGAAACATTTAACCTATTATTTCAAATTCCGAAAAAGTTTGGATACTTTTTTATAACATTCTCAGCGGACAAGGTATTAGATTTGTGTAAAATTGACCCCCCTCCCCTGTTTTGTTAAGCGTCCACGTTTTCAGACACTCTGAACCCGAAAACCCGGTTTTACGAATTTATCTTGTTTGTATGAATGAATCTGCATGTATGTATGCATCTGTATGTATGTCCGTCTCTCTGTGAGCACGGTTCATAAAATTCTTTTTCTTTTGACGTCGCATTGCGACAGTTTCGTTTGTTTCAAATAATTGTACGTGTCAATATTTTTGTAAAAATTGAAAACATTACTGGACCTTCCCCATGAAAATGATTAAAAATATATAATGGACGAGGTGCAAAATATATTCTGGGAACTATAAAACATATTTTAAAGCCATTTCTTTACCAAGATTTTTTAAAATTGTTTTTCGCCACTGAAATTTTCTAAACCAGCAGAATACATGATTAAGGAGAAAAAGAGTAATTGCTGTTTTATATATTTTAATTTGCACTATGATGTTTTGTAAAGTTGTCATGCCAAATATAATGAATTAACTTCCCATCAAGAAAAATTGATTTTATTCTATAGAACTCCTTAAAATAAAACAAGAATTCAACGATCAAGTTTAGACAAACACCAAAAAATTCTCCTATTGAAATTCCTAAAAACAACAAAAAATTTGTTTCTTTGGACAAAAATAAAAAAGAGGAAAGAGAAATAAAAAGGCAACCAACTGAATCCCCTTCCTTCTTTTTTTCATTAATTTTGCCTTTTTTATTTTTATTATTATCAATCACAATATAAAAGCATTTATAATATTTACCAACGTTTCGATGCTCATACGGCAGCCTCATCAAGGCAAAAAAAAATAGAACAGCTGGGAACAGCAGCGAAACCACGATGTTATCTCCTCGATATCTGAGATCTAAGTGTGGGTCGGGAGGCAAATCCGTTATAAATAAACAAGAAATAAGAGAAAGTCAAGACTCATGAAAACCTATTGCTAAATGTAATTGATAATACTGAAGTAACTTTCGTTTAATTTAACCAAATTAGTTGGATTCTTGTTTTATTTTCAGAAATTCTATACATTGACTTGAATCTTGGACGTTAAATGAGATTTTGAATTTGATTTTAATCTCATTTGAAATTCTTATATTTCAATATATTTGACTTGGAATGGAGGTCATTTTCAACCCCCCTTCTTTTAGCATCATATGTTTTAATCAGATCAAAGTTGCACATGGTCCTAAAGTCTTCAGAAGGACTAAATTTTGATGTGATATTAATCAAAAATTAAGAGGCAGTATCCTCCAGAAAAGTTTTTTGATTGAATGTCAAAGAAATTATGTTTTACCTAAAAAAATATTTTTCTTGGATGACAAATTTTTAGATCTTGCTTTTCACTGTAATTTCTGCAATAGACAGTTCGAACATAATTTAAAGAATTTCAAACTCTCAATATGGAATTGACTGATCAAGGATGTTTCAAATCATGTTAATTTTTTAAAAGTAAAAATTTCCAGAATAATAAGTAAATTAGAAGTATGTTTACAACAAGATTAAATCATTGATCTTTCAAAACATCAGGTTCCCCTTGGGCGAAGATTTTTAAACAATAATGAAGAATACGAGAACAAACTTTCTATTTTGATTGATCAACAAACTAGCGTTCAAGATAAAATTTGAATTAACATAAGATTTTTGAAGAAGAAGATAGGGACCCTTGGTTTGTAAATTTGGCAGATAATCAAATTCCTGATGTAGTTACAGATATTTTTAGATTAGGTTGACGGTTTTAGTAACCATGTTATAAAAAGTAAATCGAAACAAATGATAGAAATAGTCAAAGATATTGAATCGAGTATACACAAAGTTCCAATATTAGATTAACAAGATTTCCAAAACAAGGTTTGACACTTGTTAAATAGCTTTGTTGATTAGAATTGTTTGCACATTGAAAGCAATCATTGTGAGATTTCTGAAGGCTTCATGATAAAGAAAAGTTTTCTTGAAAACAACCCTGATATGATTTGCATGCATTCTGATAAGGTCAATGATTTCCCCTTACAGGAGCGGGTCATCATTTCCTTTCCATAGATCCCTACTTGGGATACAGACGCGGAAAGCTTTAGCAAAGTTGATGCGTTTTGTTATTTTATCTTGCCTCATCTGTAGACTCGACAATGCAATGATATCACTTGGGAGCCTGGTGTGCCTAATCCCTCGAGTCCATCTATTTGCTCTTGTCAGGCGGCCAATCGCATGTGCTGCTCTAGCAGTTATCAGTGCTTTGCCCAGTTCAGCTTGCTATCTAGGATTACTCCTAGATATTTAACTGAATCTGAAAACGTCAGCTCCCCGCCGCAAAATACAGGAGGGTCAACTTTTAGAATTTCATAGTTTTTCGTGACAATGACCAGGTTTGTCTTTTCAGGATTTACCAAGAGCCCTGAACTATCGCAACAGAGCTCTATAATGCGCAGTGTTGAGCTCACAAGACCTATCAACGTCTTCAGATGAGCCCCCCTAACTAGGATTACAAAGTCATTCGCATATCCCTGAGTATAAAACCCCTCTTTATTCAGCCAGCAAAGAAGGCCGTCCACAACATTACACCACAGGAGAGGCGACAGGACACCCTCATGTGGGCATCCATGTGGAGCCATTCCGGCACGCTACATATCAAAGCCTCTCTACAGGTGGCTTCTGGAGGAGTATTGCTGAAAGCCCCCTGTATATCCAAGAAAACGCCCACAGCATACCTTCTTTGTTCCAACTACTGCTCCAATTTTTCCACAAGAGCATGAAGCGCAGTTTCTACCGAGTAGCCTGCGTGAAAAGCATGCTGCCCTCTATGCAGCAGGGAGGACAAGAGCACCTTATCCCTAATGTATCTCTCGACCAGCCTCCTTAACATCTCCAGGATGAAAAACGTTATGCTGATTGGTCGTAAATCTTTTGCAGCAGTGTTACCCTCCCTCCCACGTTTGGATATGAAGGCCACTCTGCCATCCTTCCATGCCGATGGCACGTGTTCAAGGGCCATACTTTCCCTAAATAATTTGGTCAGAGGAGGGACGACCTAATCCATGCCTTTTCGTAAAACGCTGGATAAATGCCATCCGCTCCTGGTGATTTAACAGGACAGCAGGACCTTACGGCCCATTTCACAATCTTGTAATCAGCGACCTTAGAGGAGAAATTCTAGTCGGCTCTCACCACCTCTTGGCCCCAGCCTTTTTCCTTTTGGTTGGTTTGGATTCATTGAAAACCCTGGAAGTGAACTTCCATCAGGTGATTTAGCGTATCTCCTTCTGCGGCATGCTCCAACTCTTTATTGGTACCATAGCTTGTGGGAAATTCCGCTGGCCTCGCTTTAAGTTCCTATTTATACGAGCCCCAAGTGTATTTCTGGGGTTTCTGATCTTGGAAACCACCAGTTTTCCTGAGGTTAATCGAAACACGATATATTTGTGGTCTAAGATAGACTTCTCATCGGAGACTCTCCAGTCCACTACCTTGCTCCTCAGTGAACCGAAACATAGAGTCAAATCGAGAACCTCACTTCTGTTTTCTGTTTTCTGTCTGGAATGTCGGACTATCACCCTGATTCAGAATCCCAAGCTCTGCGCCTGCTATATATTTAATTAAATCTCACCCCATGTCGTTGATTTTTGTGCTTTTCCACACCGTCTGGTGATAGTTTGCTTCACAGCCCAACAGCAGAGGGATTATATCTTTCTGAAAATGCTGAATTAGAGCCTCCACTTCTCTAGAAGGCAGAGGTCCGCCGTCATCGCCAGAGAAATAGGCCGAGGCGATAAACACCTCTAGCCTTTCTCTGCTACTGCCTCTGAGTTTTTTCGAGCGGCCCCTTATGTATAGAGCCACACCCTGACAAGCAACAAATCTTTTTTCTGCATAACCAGGGTTTTTTGATTGAGGCGAGCACTGTATGCACCACAGACATGCGTATGGCTTGAACCGCCGAAGCGCCTTTGCTGTATTGCAAATTAATCTGCATCATGGAGATTCCCGTCTCAGCCGTTGACAGGCCAATTTAAAGCACCTCAGGTTGCTTCTGGTCCCCCTGCGAAACTCAGTTGAGTCACTCGGAAGGTAACCCTACTCGACCCTAGATAGGGATGGTAATCAAGAGCCGCAAGGGCTCTGATTGAGGAGTCGGGAATACTGACGACTAGAATTCAGCCTCTCCCCTTCGGTCTGGAACCCTGCCTGTCAGAATAAACTTGCCATGAATCAGTTCGCAGAGGCGGGTTCTGAAAGCTCAGGCACCCTAGAACGACCGCCAGCCTCTCAAGGGTACCGGAAATCAGCACGGTCGCTCTACGGTACCTCTGCAGGCCCCTTGTCCCTGTGACTTTCAAGTGAAGGCCCTCTTCAAGCCTAAACGTTAGGGTTTTTTCCACTATCCAGTCTCGCGCACAGATGTCCGCGGCCTCCACTTTGACGGCCCCAACCTCATGAAGATGTCATTAAATCTGGTGGCGCGCCCCTCGCGGGGTAATGCGTCAATCCCTGAAGAGATTTGATCCCTTTTCCTGTCTAACTCCTCGAGAGTTAGACAGTTTTTAGGATAACCCAACGCAACAACAGCCTTCACCAAGACGTTGTTAGTCATCTGCGCGAAAGTAAGACCCTGTGTTTTCAGAGCCTTCTGCTGTTTCAATTTCTATTTTGGCGGAGTGACTCTGGAGCCCTTCTTCCTCTTGCCAATATGATTTTGTGCTCCGCAACGTTGCCTTTTTCTCACGGAGAGTTACGTTAGATGCACTTCTACGGCTTCGACAAGATTGTCTCCACCGTTATTTGTAGTTCGCACCGCCTCTGGTGGGTTGCCCTTCAAGGAGCTTCTCACTTTTCGCGGTGGGTCCGAGAAGGGTCCCGAAACAGGCTCCTCATTTGTTTTTGGTTTGTTTCAGTTTTTGAGGATTCATTTGAGTCCAACGAGAAGCTAGGAAAATGAGAAACACACGCGGCAAAACCCCGTTTGCAGAAAGTGGGTCTACATACTATGGGATTCGAACTGGCGTCCCAGAATCTCTGTTAAGACACCTCCTTTTTCCGACCCCCGCCTGTTCGCATCTACTGTGATGGGCAGGCTGGAATGTTCAAGGATTCGTTGACCCTGCTGCCATTTAGCTCTTGACACGGCGATCACATCGTAGTTTGTGAGCATGAGAACTCGCGCCCTCGATATTTCAGGTGGCTTTGTTATTACCTCCGGAAAGGATCGCGCTTCAGTTCGAGTCCCACCAAATAGTGTCCGTCAGTTTCCCAGAGTAGCCACACCTCCATTGCACAATGAATGTCGTGGACCTGTATGCACAACAAGGTGAGCCTCACCAAATCTTCAATCGGTCTGCCTCCATAGCTAGGCTAGGATTCTCGCTTTCAACTAAAGCTTTGATAGCTCAATTTTGAAAATTTATAATTAAAAATTCTTTAATTTGATCAAATTGGAAATCACAATTTTTCCTTTCTCAAGATCTATTCATTTGAAATGTCTTATCACACAAATAATAAGCCAAACCAGAGAGTGAGTGATGTGCATTTACACGAGCAGGGTGCGAACGCCCGTGAGGCCTCGTATATCAAACAATAGTTTTTTTCACAAATCACAATACAAAACCTAGGATTGTCTACCGTTTACAGACATCGAATATACTACAATAACAAATGACTAGTCGAATTTCACCCACAATGATGTTGGCATAGTGACCAAAAAGTTTTGGTAACCATTTTCAAAGTCTGCACACGCTGACCGATCGAGGGTTTTGCATATATATTTGTGTGAGGAAATAAATATTTTTCAACTTTCTGTACATAAGAATTTGACCAAAGACATTTAGCATCACACAGAATCACTAGCATGAAACCGTATAGCAGTTTGCATGATTCTCATGGAATTATCCTATGCAATAGCGAGGACCAGCTTGACTGAATTTGGGATCAACTTTGGTGACCCTACATATCAATTACTAGGAGACTTCAGGCAAACATTTATTCCGAAGACCTAGTGAGACACCTGATGCACATCAGAAATAATTTTGGGGTCAACTTTTGTCACCCTGGATATTGACTTGTAGGAGACTTTCTGTGAATTATTATTTTCAAGACCTGATGCAATTACCCATGCATAAGTGCCAGCTGCACCAAATTCGGTAGAATAGTATTCAGAACACCTGGTGCGCCTTCGAAGGCACACAAACAAAAAACACAAAACATCAAGACTGAATTTTGATTCAATTTTTGCGATCCTTTTTAAATTTTGTAGAATTTCTGTAGAAATTCTATAGGAAATAGACCGGAATTGATGTGGAAATTCAAGGGAATCATTCTACTCTGGGTTTTACATACCGGAAGCAGAAAACTGATCGAGTGCACTGGCATTGCAAGTATGTCTTTGTGATTTCTTGACAGTTCCTATACCCGAATCGTGCTGTAGTGTGGAGGAACTGGAGAATATGGGGGTTTATGTTTTTGAGTGCTGAGATGTTTGAGGATAGGAGGGAGCTTATTCGGTGTTTTGAGATAGGGGTTTCCAGGGAAGGAGAAGCAGAGGCCAAAGAAGCTTTTGAGTTAGAGGCACGGTTGGAGGAAATTTTTGATGCTGAAACAGGGGAAATCAGGTTGTGGTCTGGGAGTGGAGGGAGCATCTTGATCGCGATGCTTTCAGAGGTCTGCGTCGTGACGGTTTTTGAATTGTCTCCTGAAGCAGTTTCTCATTGATCGGCCAATCTCAAGTGACAAGTGTGTGTCAAGGGAACTACATAAGCTTCTCAATTAACCCGGTGCGTCTCCAAGAGGGCCGGAAAGAAGCCAGGCTCCTTTTTTTATACTCCTGGTGAGCGTGACGTATTTATGGAGATATTCTCCATAGGATCGACCTGACTACTAGGTTACGAATTATTGAGAGAGGAAGCGAAGGATTTCTAGTCTAGGATGTGAGATTTGCCTACAAATTCATCTGCAAGGCCAGAAAGATCGTAGAAGTTGGGTGATAACACTTTCGAGACTCGGTGGAAAACAATATATTTGGGGCTTTGTTTCGCGGGAATATTTTTAATTTTGGAGAAAAGAACTCGATATCGGGATAAAAGTCAACCTCCCTTATATAACCTTATTTTCCTGCGCCTGATATTGAAATACTCAGACTGGTTTTCTAATGTATGGTCCATGTTCATAATCACCCAATCGCGCATAGATCGGGTGTTGATCAATTGATTTTTCCAAGATTCATTATTAGTCTGACTTTTCCTAAGAGGTTCGCTTGGGGGTGATAGGAAGTGGTAGTGGTATGGGTTGTGTTGAATTCCTGAACTAGTTGATAGATGATTCTATTTACGAATTAGGTTTCATTATCATTAAGAAGTTCTTGTGGTGTTCAACAGCGATTAACTATATTTTGACGAAAGGTGATCTCTCTTTTCTTACCTGTATTTATGCGCGGGGGTACCATTTCTACCCATTTCGTGAATAAATCTTGTATTACTGAAATGTATTAAAATCCTGATTCACTTCTAAAGAGGGGGCCCATAACATCTGCGGCATTTAAGTTTTTTTTTTCACCTAGATGACCAGATCGCGGTTGGTCGTGAGCTTCTTATATCAAAGATTTCTTTCTGCTGTTATTGGGTACTAGTTTTTATTCGTTAATGTCTTCCACAATGTCAGTGACAAGAAGTGCTTCTTCTTCTTAAGCAACGTCGACAAGGGGCTTGCTAGAGTCGCGTAATTTTTCATAAATCTGCTATACCACCTCGACATTTCGAGAAATCTGTGCAGTGTTTTTATATTTGCAAGGAAGTGATATTTTAAAATGGGACCTATTGTATCATGATCAGGTTGTAAGCCACTTTAAGTTACCAGAAAACCTAAATAGTGCACTTGATGACAGAAGAATTCACTCTTATCTAGAATAATCTCTAAACCGACATATTTTATTTCAGGCATGATGCTAGAAAGCAATTGGAGGTGTTCTTCAAAAGTTGTTGTAACGATTATTACGTCATCCAGATAAACAAAGACAGACGGTTCCATCTTCGGACCTATAAATTGGTCTATTATACTTGGGAATGTCGCTAGAGCGTTAGTGCGACCAAAGAGCACCCTTTCAAATTGGAATAGGTCGCGTCCCGGTACAGTTAACGCCGTCTTATCGCGACTGTCTCTGTCGAGGGAAATTTAGTAAAAACCTTTGCGTAGATCTATTTCTGAGACGTAAGTTGCACTTCGCAATTTTTCTAGCAATACCTGTAATTTGCGACAAGGGATAGGAGTCCTTTTTAGTGACTGCATTAACTTTAAGAAAGTCGAGGCTGAAACGATATCGGCCGTCCGGCTTTCTAGCCATAACTATTGGTGACGACCAACCACTATTGGAGGATTCGATAATATTGTTAGCTTACATGTTATCAACTTCGGCAGCTATAATTTCCATTATTTTTGAAAATGAAAAGTAATGGCGCTGCTTTATAGGTGCATGATTACCTACCTCTATGATATGTTAAGTCAAATTTGTTAACCTGAGATTTCCCGGGGTTCGGGTGATTTTCGTTTTAGAAAGTCTTGAAGGTAAATATCTTCTTCTACAGTTGGTTCTTTAACACCACAGTAGGTTTTGGGAGAGCCCGTTCGGGATTCAGAAAAGTGAATTTGATTTGGATTTTTTTCTCAATTCCATTATCTGCCTTCGAAATCTACATTTATTTCGAATATTTTCAAATAGTCTAAGCCAATTGCTTCAGCAACAGGTAATGGTTTGATTACCCTAATGAACAGCCAATTTCGAGCTGACTGTCCATCCTGTTATCCTTAGCATCACTGTATACCAATTTAGGCTATAAAGAAGGATTTTATGGCAACACGATAACTTTTCTCGACAATACTCGCAAGATCTTCTAAGTGCGCAAAGTCTCGTATTTGGTTCCTTTGAATAGCTGAATGTAATCTTGGGATGAGGTTTCTATGCGCGTAGCTGATTTTTTCTAATTCCGACATCTCGTGAATCAACCTATCAAAGAGTGTGCGCTTGCAGGTCAAGTAATCCAAGACAGTCTCTTTCTCACCCTAAGTTCTTGAATTTCTGCCACAGACGTCGGGATCCTCTGAAGCAATTGAGAGCGATTTCCGGTAAGAAAAAGGGGATTAAATTCATGAGGTCAGAATAGCAAATGGGCATCAATTCTTGGCCGTCCTGAGTTCGCATTATGAATGCGTTCATTTACATCAGCCAGGACTTTCGCCAGTTTATCAGTGTCAGTGAAGTTCCGTGATAAAAAAGAAGCTTGTGTACATTGTTTATCTCATGGATCTGTTGAAGGGAGACTGGTCAGCGGTGGCCCTCAGTTAACCAGATATAATTCCTTTTGTAGTGGCTGTGCCGTCCGAAAGGTTTGGCCCATACTATCAAAGAGTAGTTTTGCGGTACGAGGCTTAACAATATCACAAGGGATCGTGACGCACACGAGCGCTTTTATCGCTCTCTTCGATTTCACGACAGTGTCCGGTTGTGTACAGGCGGTTTCAATACAACTACCGGCCTTGATGACAGGTACTGCTAAAAACTCACGGTATAATCGCCAGATACGGCGGATCCGGTCCCTGCAATTCAAGAAGGCTTCGCTCCCCGTCAAAAAACGAGAATAATGAGCCACCGAGAAAGGCTTGCCGCTATCGAAAGGCAACGTCAGGTCGCAATCAAACGAGCGCGATGCGCTGCTGAGTAGCAGGCGCAGCGCGCAGCAGCGGAAAGACGTCAAGCGGCTGAACAAGCAAGGCGTCGACGTGAGAAATGAAAATGCCGGGCAGCAGCTTGACGAGCACGTCTAACTGTCGTGCCTTGCTACAACCTAGAGTATCCAGGATTTTACCCTGAAGTGGAATGAAATCTTTTGGAGATTTGCCGACGTCATGACGGAACACGCGACCTTCATCAAAGGAAGCCAGCTACGAATCGTGCAGTGCCTTTGTGGTTAAAGGTACCGCATTTCATTCAGGATCCGCGCTACGTCTTTCAACTAGTAAATCTCACTCGTCGAGATTTATCACTTGTCGCCGGAACCAGCAGGTCGGCAGTGTACGTCAGTTGTCATAATTCACCCCCTGTTCTCAGGGAGCTGAATCACGATTAGTCTCACAAGCTCGTCTGATCGTAACCCGGTCCCATCTCATTCTGCCTCCTTTTCATCTTCTACTTTGAAATTTTCGCAGACTCAAGAAAACAGGTAATTATCGGGCGACCACTCGCCAACCCATCATCTTCAAGTTGGTTGGTTGACTAATGGTTGGTGAGACTAATGGATGGCCTTACCGCTTGGCAATATCTCCTTGAGGGTGACATCGAGCGAATCGCTCCACATCCACCCGCCAGCCAACGCAATGTGCCGCAGTGTATGAGCCAGTTGGACGCCTGGCTCGCTACAAGGTTCAAGGGACTCACCAACTTGCGACCCGCTAGACAGAACTAGCGCGGGCCCGGCTCGCGCCTTTCTACGCATTCCTAACCACTCTCATTTTTCACTTCATACTATTTCTCTCTCTCAATGCACAGAGAGAGGAACTGCTCGTCGCCACGTACACACATCCTCTGCCCAGTGTATTACTTTCTTATTCTTCCCCTTACCTGAGCACTGTATATCCTATCTCTTCCTCTTATCCATCAAACACACGAGGGTAGATAACAATCTGGACTCCTTTCAAAGTTGTAATTCTCCGTCTTCAGCATAAGTAGTTTCAGCCTTGCCTACTTTTTTGAAATCCTACCTTATTTTGATTTATGTATCAAGCTAACGTGCACAAACAGTTTGTACCTTTTTTACTTTTGTTTGTTCGTTCATCAAATTTTCTTGTCTTATACTATGATCGATATTCCCATTGGTTTATTTACATTCATTACTATTACTAATTTTTTGACAATGCTTTTTTTGATTAATATCTCTTGTGTTCGTTAATATCAGTCTGAAATTTTTCACTTGCTTTACAAGCGGGATATGTTTTTGGTTTTCTTATCAGCCTTCTCGAATTACTTCGACCGTCTCATCGAGAGCCCCGTATTATTTTCATTGCCATAAGGCGAATCTCTCTCTCGATTTACCGTGCCAGTTGCAAATCTGATGCAAGCACCCATTATTCAGTCCACGAAAATCAAGAGACTCAAAACTGTTTTCGTCTATTGGTTGATTATTGACAATTGTTCTCACTCAAAATCGTTCTCGTTTACTGGTTGATTATTCTGAACTGTTTTCACTCAAAACTGTTCTGGTTTATTGGTAGATGTATCAAAACTATTCTCGTTCATCGTATGATTATTCAAAACTGTTCTTACTCAAAACTGTCCTTGCTCACTGGTTGATCATTGCAAACCATTCTCCTTTATTGGTTGATCATTCACAACTATTCTAACTCAAAACTGTACTCGTTTATTGGTTGATTATTCAAAACTGTTCTCACTCAAAGCTGTTCTCGTTTAGGGGTTGGTTCTTCAAAACTGTTTTCACTCAACACTGTTCTCGTTCAGTGGTTGTTTATTTAAAACTATTTCCACTTGAAACTGTCAACGTTTATCGGTCGATGTAATATACTCTCTTTAGAAGATTTTCTCTACATTGGACTATTACGTGGTAGCGAATCACCACATAGAATGCCAGCACATTTTCTGATACAATCAGTTTCAATGACTTTCAAAAGTATTTGTTTCACTGAATAAATAAGAAAAGAATGAAAACCGCAGAGATCGAAAGATGTGAATATTTAATCTAATACTATATTATATCTCTTTAAGTGTTGTACGATATTTTATTCCAAATCAGCATTTCATGAAACTATAGTCTCGTATGGCAGGAAATTTTAAATCTGGTTCGGTCTGAGATAAAGTGCCATCTGGTGTCATTTTTTCCCCGAAAGTTTGGTCAGAGAAAACATTGTGCGTTATTCAGTGGCCATTTGTGGAACTATTCACGCGTCAGTGTGGCGTTTTTATTACTAATAAGGTGTAACAAGCTGACACTATTTAGTAAGCGCCTATATAACGCCCACATTTCAGGGGGGGTTGCAGGCTCGTGACATGTTGGTTTCAAATGAAAGGATTTTAATTAGATAACATATTGACTTGTATTATTGAAGTTTGAAATATTGAGTTGTAGTTTGTGAATATATAAAAAATATTGACATGTATTTCTTTTAAGAAGTCAACATCATTAACCAACTACTAGTCAATATTTTTGAATAATAAAAAGATACAAGTCATTATATTGTATTATTATAAGGTACAGCTTTAATTTCTTGATTTTTGACAAATGTGAGGTACCGAAATTTCGGTACAAATAGTTAGTCACTCAGAGCACGAAAAGCGGAATCTAAAAAAGGGACAATTTGTACCAAAACCGATTCAATTTTCGAGATTTTTTTAGTAATACATTGATCATGCAAAAAACATCCCTATATAAAATATTGAACGAAAAATAATAAAAAATAATTATGAAGAAAATATTCAACTGAAAAAAATCTATTTAAAAAGATTTATTCTCAATCGGAATGTGCTTGAATAATTATTATATGAAATTATATAAGTTTTTATTAGATTAAACTTTTATCTGTCGCAAAAATTATTTTTGAAATTTGCGAACCTAATATAAAATTGTGTTACGAAAGCAGGCAAATAACATGTAAGTATCAAAAAAATCTTGTCGCCTATAATCGTTATTATACATACTGTTAATAAGACATACTGTATGATCTGTCATGAAACATCAAAATAATCGGTAGGTACACTGTTGACCAAATTCTTTATTAGCACGTACATGAGTCAGTTTTTTCTCTGCTAAAGTAAAATGAGGATCATATATACACTAGTCTTCATCTTGGCAATTATTCTTTATTCTATTGGTAAATATGATAATATTATGATGATATTGTATAATAGTAAATAATTCGAAAAAGTGTTACACAACTAGCGCAAGATCCCACTAAGAGCAAGTGGCATCTATGAAAATGACATAGGCTTTAAAAAGAACTTCAAGAATGACAGCCGTATGCATCCATCTGGAAAGAGCACCAGTATGTTTCTGGAATGCTAGTATGTCTTCGAGGTTACGACAGAGTGATAGCTACTCACCTCCAAAAACACCAGTCACATGGACAATCATTTTGACTGAATAAGCTGGGTACAGTTGCAGCAGCGCCCTTCTAAAGTCTCAATAACACTTCTCCTTTTTCTTCTCCTTAGGAACCTCCAAAGCAAAGTTGTGGCATACACGGTAAGAGCGACAAAGATGGTGGAAAAAAATGGACGGCAAGCATTTTAATCGCAGGTATATGCTTGAGAAAGCCTCGTTTACCGCTCATGTATCCCGACTGCGGCTCTCAGGCACAAGCTCACGGTTCTCGGGAACGCCAGTAATTAATTCTTGCTTCAGATGAATCTCGGCACACTTGTCCAATCCAAAGTCTATAAGAATTTAAAAATTTCAAAGTCTACACTTATCTTTCTGGTGTACCCCTGAACGATACTGAATGCACTTTGGAGCTGTGTTACGCTAGAACCATAGTCTTTCAGGTTATCCATATGAAATACATTAGTGACCATATGTTCGTGGTGATTAGTGTCACCGGCTAAGTATCCAGGAGAATTGCGTAGTATGAGAGATAGTGGCAGAAATGTGATGCAAAAGAGAATAGGGCTGATGGCGTGGCCCTAAGAGATGCCCCTCTAGAAGGTGACGCTGTTCGTTGTCACACAATAATTTCGAGATGTGATAGTAAACGTAGTTTTCCTATGGGGCATCAATCTCTCTATGCATACGCACCTGTCTATTAGTAGGTTCTGTCGGAATCCTGATAAAAGTTTTTTTAAACCACGTTGTTTGCGTTTTACTCTCCATGCAGGTACAATTTTTCAAACAATCCTTTCGTTCAGGATGGCTGTAAAGATATTACAAAACGTGTTCAGAAAAGTTATTGACTTGTACTTCCTTGGGATGGACAAGTCGTCGTTCCTTCTCTACAAAGCATCGGAAAAGGCTGCTGCAACACTTATTCTCGACTTCAGTATCGGGGGTGAGTAAAAATGATCAAACATTACCCATCTCGATTATCCAATCCTGAAGGTCAGGATCAAGAAAGGATCTGTCAATATCGTTTAAGCCAATATTTGCTTATCCTAAATCACCAGGACCATGTACCTACGACACATTCTATCCGGTTGTCTAACGCACGCTGGAACGACGTACATCCCAGGGCACAATGCGAAAAGAACATCAGAACCAAGTAGAATGAAAATAAAGAAAGAAATAAAGACGTTATGAAGGAGTTGCGACAGTTATACTGAGAATATTGTCTCATCCTAGTCTCCTGATCATCGGTGCTCTTGGAAGTGCCATGCTTTCACTGATTGGTAGCCTGAAGAGCATCCCTGCCTGTCAACGAAATGCTAAGACACTTGCGAAGAAGATGCAGACGGTGTTTGTTCCTAGGTCGCTCCGTGTCCTCAGGGTGCACGAGCTTATGCCGCATCATCGTAGTGAATCCATTGCAGACTGTAACCACCTATCTCACGTTGGAAGCCTGACGTAGTTTGTGAACGGCCCTTCACAGTCTGAAGTGGAAAATTATTAACTGGAAAATTAACTATGAAGCATATTCGTGCAAGCGGAACAACTTCAAGTAGGAAGAAAATTTCACAAGATTACAAACTGGTGTAGACAAATATACTGCCACATTGAATAGATAGAAAAAGTCATTGGAAGATTATATTTATTATAGTTAATAATCGCGTGCTTTTTTTTAGTGTGTTCTTCAAAGAAGATTAATCATATCTTTCTTGTTGCAGAGATAACTTCGCAATTCGAATGTCTACCTAACGGCGCCCCCATTCCTTATGTTCCTCGTGGTGAAACTTCTTCCTCTTCTGAAAAACATGATTCACCTGATAGGTCTGTTTTACCAGAAGAGCCTTCCCTTCCTACCAGGTCCAGATCTCCTTCTCGCAGGTCTACGTCTCCCCCATCCAGGTTAATAGCTCCACCCACAAAACTTCCTGCTCCTGGTGGACGAAAATGCGGAGCTGAAAGACTCAGATTTATTCGGCTCATCTCCAATAAGAGTCCGCACCGGATATTCGAACTTCAAAGATACACTCTTCCTGTCAATTCTCTATTACTGATCAGAGTGAGAGATAACCAATATGTGCCTGCGCCAACCAACGAACAAATTGTTGTATCAACTTTGGATGGTGACGTATTTGCAATATTGGAGAGTTATAATGTTCTTGCTGGAATCTATGTAAGAAATGTGCATTACTATACAAGACGGGCAAAAATAAACATGTCAAGCGGCATGGTTACCGCACTGACCCGAGAAGAAATCAGAGAAGTTCCAATAGGTCTCAACCGCCCGATCGCAGGTTCTTTTCAAGTGAAGCATGTAAATCGCAATCCTATCCAAAATTAATTTTGGTTGAATATCATAGGAATCTAATGTTTGCGATCCCAAGTCAGATCTAAATGTTTCATGTAACTGGTAATTATATTAAAAAGTCACTGTTATGATTGACCAGGATTCAACCTTTTATCAATGCCCATATTTCTTGGACTTCCTTTCTAAATATAAATAAATAAAAAATTCACAGATTGAAATTGTAGTTGGAACTGCTGTTAGTATGCTGAAGTAACTGCCGCGAAAATATATATCTGACTCGTATGCAAAATATTAATTTATCAGGTGGAGTAACTATCTCTATCCAGAAGAAGCCTCTGAATTTCCTTCATATATTTAAGATTGCTCGAAATTTCATTGAAATCCATACAAATCCTACAGAATCTCTGGAGATCTGTTAAATCTGTAGGAATCACGTGTAATCTTCTAAATAGTTATAAATCTGCAGAAATCATTTCAAATCTCGTGAAAACGCTGAAATCTCCTGAAATGTTTGAAATACTTAAAATTTTTGAATAAATTCCGAAAAGCCGCATCAGACATTTTACACTTTGATAAGATTATATGTATATGGCTTTTTACCCTTCATATGAAAATTTTTGTATGGCACTTTATAACAATGTTTTATAAATAAGTGCGCTGAAGTATCCTACTAAATTAAATAACCAACCCCTTCACATGGTATATTCATTCCCGGTAAAAATAAGTCTGAAGTCACATGACGACTATTGAACAGTCGCAGAAAAAAAAATTATTGAATACAATTCGAAGATGAATTAATAATTATTTGACAGGTTTCGAAATTACATAATTCAGGAAAAGCATAACAGCCAAAGTGGTTTTGACCTGCTACCTTTATGGTGGGTTAAGGGCGACTTCATTATGAGATCATTCCATCCTGAAACTTATCATATAACCATTATCAATTTAACTTTACTAAGATGAATTTCATGATAAGATTTATATCTAACAACAAAGCTGATATGCAGCCATAAGGGCCCAGTTTCATATTATGAATGAAATCTTTAAGGCAAACAATGAACATACCTCGTACTCAATGATTAACTTTATGACATCTTCGCTTATCAATATATTATTAGTTCGGCAGTCCTGATAATGAAATCAATTCAAGACGCTTCAAATCGAAAGAATTTAATTCCAATAACGTTTACTTTGAAATTTGATTAGGCTCATGATAATTATGAGAGCGAAGTTTGAAAAATACCTGACAGAGCGACGATCGAGAACAGAATAGCGACTTTCACCTTCTTTTCGAGTGCTATAAACGTGGAATAGAAGTAACGTTAACAACACGCTGATGGTAATAATGAAATGAGCCCTACATCGATTAACAATTATCGTCTGTAGTTGGGGGTTCATTCATGATTGACACACATACTTCAATAGTTCGTCACAGGGACCAAATTAGCATTCCAATAACACATTTCTTGTGTTGATGCTTTAGTCATGACAATTGATTTCTGGAGTCTGTAGCCTTTTCAATCGAAAAGAACAAATTTTTTACGAAAGATGTTAGATTTTGTTATTAGGTTTTATTAACTCAGTTGCCAGTTAAGCGAAGTAAAAAAGCAGAATTTTCTAAAAATGTGTTTCAGTAAAATGTTATGCTAGTCAAGCTTTCGAAAAGTTTTCCTGGGAAAATTTCCCTTCTTTCCTCAGTTTGGCCTCTCGATATTGCCACTGATTTATGAAAAACTATTCCCAAAAAATGATAATTATCTCTTTTATGTTGCAGAATTCAGTTCGCAGTTCGACTGTTTGCCTAATGGTGAACCTATTTCTGGTATTCCTCGTGGCGGCCCTCCTTCCATTTCTGGAATACATAATTCAACTGAGAGGTTTTTTTTTCCTGCCGAGCATGCTGTTCGTGACAGGCCCAGATCTCTTTCTGGCAGGTCCATGGTTCCTCCTGGCAGGCCCATGGCTTCTTCTGGCAGGACCGTGGTTTCGCCTGGCAGGTCCATGGCTCATCCTTTCAGGTTTATAGCTCCACCCAAAAGGTTGCCTTCTCCTGATGGAGTTGGTTGTGGACTTGAAAAACTTAGATTCATTCGGCTTGTTCCTGAAAAGAATCCGCAGCGGATATTCAAACTTCAAAGGTACACTTTTCCCGTCAATACGACACTAGAAATGAGAATAACTAATAACATTTGTGAGCCCATGCCAATCAACGAACTAATTGTTATATCAACATCGGATGGTGACATCTTTGCAATATTGGAAAGATATAATGCTCTTGCTGAAATCTATTCGCGTATTCGTTATTCCAGTATAAGAGTAAAAATGAAGTCAAGCAGCCTGATTATCGGATTGATCCGACAAGAAATCAATAAAATTCCAAAAGGTGACCGCCGCTTAATCATAGGCCATTTTTAAGTCTTTTTCAATTCTTCACACAATTAATTAAACAAAAAATGTAAGACTAAAATATGATTTCTGCGATTTGGAGTCGAATCAATATGTTTGATGTAACTGGTCATTATATTAAAAGATCAGTTTTTCACGGATCACGAGGCTTTAATCTTTCGTCCATGCCCCTAGTTTTTGGACCTTGCTCTTTAAATATGGATGAGTGGAAAATCCACGTAATGAAATAGTAGTTGGACGTTTCACTGATTATTTTATGATTTCAGACTCATTCACTGATCAGTTCAGTAACAATAAGGTAAACAATTTCAGAAATAACCTAAAAACTTAACAGTAACTGCATAAAAATATACTTCAACTCGTATAATAAAGATCATACTTATCGGGTGTTTTAGTACATAACAGACGAATTTTGAAAGTGTGGTAATCTCGGAGGTTAATTATCACTTGAAATTTCATTGAAATTCATAAAAATCCTTTGGAATCTCATGAGACCTGTTAAATTTAGTAGCAATCCCGTAAAAATTATTTGCGATGCAAAAAATCTGTCGAATTCAACTATATGAATTCAAGAAATCAATCTTGGCCAAGTCATTTGAAGAAACATATTCGCTAAAAAAATATATAAATAAACTTTCTTATAAAGTGACCTGCCTAATTTTGAAAATAAATTTTTAAGAGCCACATTAGACATTATTTAACTTGGTGCGTTTATATTATATCATCAATCTCTCATACCAAAAATTTCCTCTTTAAAATCATTCTGCTTATGAAATTCAATCCCGCGAAGTTTTATAATGTCTGGTGTGGCTTCTTAACCTTTATTTTAAAATTTCTGCAGAGCACTCAATTAACTAATATGAAATGAAATTTGCTTGGAAGATACATTTTTCCTGTCATATCACAATTACGAATAAGAATGAGAGGCAACCATTTTGAGCCTGTGCAAACCAACGAACAAATTGTTATATCAACATTGGAGGGTGACGTATTTGCAATGTTGGAGAGTTATAATGTTCTTGCTGAAATCTATGAGAAAAATATTTTTTTCCGACCCCCCTTGAAAACGCGCCATTGCATGCACGTGAAGCAGGCGTAATGTGGCCGCTTCCAGCCCAGTCAGAATTTAAAGAGGTCCACTAGCACTACAATCTGGCGGAGTTTGAATAAGATAGGCGACAACCAAATTTTAGGCGGGGACACTTGGCAAATTTTACCCCATATATTACTTTCAAATCGCTGATTGCAGAATGAAGAACTCTTTAATTTCTTATTTTTTTCCATTTTCCAACAAACGAACCTCGAAGAAATGGTTGGTCTGACCAAGTTCTCAGATACCTGACCAGAAAGTAGGTCGTTGGGCAGCCCGGTCAGGGTACCCTGACATGGTCAGTGGCGTGCCGAGAACTATTCTATGGGAGGTTGAATTTAAAGCTTTCCGGTAGTCCATCCAGGCTATCGATACGCAGCGCTGGTAGGATGTTGCGTCTTTTCAGACATATCTATAGATAAGCAGGTTCTCTCGACACCCTGATACGCCTTTCTTTGAGCCTCGTTGTTTGCACATCTCTCTCCACACAGGTCCGATTCTCCAAACAACCCGATTATTTAGAACAGCGCTAAAGATAATATACAGCGTATTTAAACAAGTTATTGGCCTGTAATTCTTAGGGTCAGCCAAGTTGCCTATCTTCGGGAGGAGCACTGTGTGTCGTTCCATAAACCACTCCAAAATAGACTCTTCCGACTTTAGATTTGAGGTGAAAATTCGGACCAGATGCTGGTGGGTTGAAGGGAACTTCTTCCACCAGAAGCTCTTGATACAGTCTAGTTCCGGAGCGGCATAGTTCTTCATTACTCTTAATACTTTTTTCACCTCCTATGTAATGATAGGTAGGCATTCCACCTGAATCTCGAAAGAGTCGAGATGCGTCAGAGAAAAACTGTTCATTTTCTCTGACCCACCTCTTTCTCTGCTCTAGACTCCTCTCAATATCAGGTTTCGTCCACCCTAGCAGATCCTCGCATGCGGAGGTAAAACTATATACTCTGGGAGATCGTTCGGTTTCTCAGAGCCACCGTGGAGACACCACTCCCAGGTACCATACAGTCTTCAGCACCGTTGCTCACGCCTTGGCTTGGGGGTTTTTCCTTCGGGACCATCTCTGGATCATTTTCCGCGACTGCTTATTTAGTTTGTAGCCATATTTAGTCTTAGCCCTTGCTACAGGGACACCCTATCCACAACCCGAGGACGAGACCGGTAGCCTGGTCAAAAGCTTCCCGTCTCGGATCATAATGGAACCGGAGAGAACATAATGTATTTGATATAGTAGAATACATAATAGAAATAATAATATAATATATAATACAATCTAATATATTATATTATATAACACCTTCGGTTTATTATATTTTTTATTACTATCATGCAGTGGCGGACTGACCCACAGATGATAGAACGCGGATATTCCGAGTGTGTGTAGTATGCTTAAGCGATGATAGAACCAAGATAGGACACATCGACCATCTCTCGGGAATTTTCACCAGCGCGGCCCTAGCTTGGCGCATCCCTTAGTATCTCAGAGCCAACAAAAGATATTCAAATAAATAGGTATTTGTAGAATAATCCAAGTAAAATTTGCAAAAAAAGTAAGAGGTATATTTGCGCAAAACGCAAAACTTTAAGACTGCATTACATTGTCATGGAGCGTGTTACCTTAGCATAATGAGAACAAGAGCTGAATTCCTTTACTTTTCATATAAGAAATTGTAAACAACATTATTTATCCTCGAACATATTAGAATACTTACCCGCATGAGATCTTTTCCTTCATCGGTACTAGTGAGTGCAATGAGAGCATGTTGGCAGGATTCTGGACATTCGTTAATATTCCCATGAAGAACCGACGTGCAACGTGTAAGGTAGTGTTGTAAAGCCATTCCACATCCGGTCCTGTATGCACATCGCAATCTTGCTTCATCACAAGTTATCGAATTATTTGTTGATAATACGACTGAGCCATTTGTCAAACAAATCATAGAAAAAGCTAATGTTATTAGGACGATGTCCATCCATACGATACTACGAGGCATCCTCCTGAAAAAATTTATTCTTGTAACTGCAGTCGTTATTAAAGTACTATATGATCCTGAAATTGGAAACGTACTTGAAGAAAATTATTTCGTTGTGTGTTTCGACGACATTGAATGAAATAAATAATTATAGGAAATAATCAAAATTATGATTCAATTAAAGTTTTCGAAAAATAAAAACTTATTTGCAAATACAGTTATAGTGAGAAATTATTTTTTACGAAGATATTTAAAAATACAGTTCAGAGTCAACGCCATATTGGAGCAGGCTATTTTACTGAGAGAAGGCTATGGAAACCAAAAGTGCAGACGGAGTTTGCGCAATAGTTATTCATGTGTATTTTTAGGTTATGGTACCAATTGTGTAGCTAAACAATGTTTTCTGTCCAGCCGAGAGGTGCGCGCGTTTGGAAAAGACTTCTGGTTCGGAAATGACCGCGATTGGTAGTAACAAGTCTGTATGAGGGTGTGAGTTTGTTTCTCAAGTCTCAGTAGAGGATCTCTACCATGAGGAAGAATAATTCAATAATGGAATAGTCATCAATCAATAAGTTTGCCAATATAATAAAACTTTATTCTTCGATGTTGTTGATAAACTTTTAAAAACAAAATTAAAGTTAAACATGTTCTCTACCCATATTTAACTTGTACTTTCGTAGACGCATTTCGCGACTGCCGCTAGCTTTTATGCGCTTCCGCCGGAAATTCAAGTGGAATTCCACTGGTAATTTCATGTGGAATTTCACTGAGAATTTCATGTAGAAATTTCCGTGGATTTTCACGTTAATTTGTACAACCACGTGGTCATTCACGTGAAAATATCGTTTTGTTTATATCTCTTACAGTTTACAAGGGAATTGTAATTAAAAATATAATGGGGGGGGGGGCAAATAACATGCAGACGGCTAGAAACTGAATAATTTAATTATTTCAAATTCCTTTCTCAAAGTAATTCAAAAGCTCCTTCTGACACTGACAGCAGGGCTCGATAAAGGATAAAACATTCTTCAGATTCCATACTTTTAC
Organism: Andricus grossulariae; assembly: GCA_011634705.1. Classification (NCBI taxonomy): domain Eukaryota; kingdom Metazoa; phylum Arthropoda; class Insecta; order Hymenoptera; family Cynipidae; genus Andricus; species Andricus grossulariae. The sequence continues at coordinate 105,244,575 of JAABKJ010007545.1, read as the reverse complement.
TTATGTGTAAAAAGCAATTAAAATTTACCAAACTTATAAGTTTGGTGCTCCTATAGGGTCTGAAAAAGGTCAACTTTCCTTGTTTTTATAGAGCCCCGCAGGGAATCGAAAATGTCCGCACCTGACTTTCTATAATTAAAATAAGATTTAAAATATGTCTTATATATACCGTCTAATTTTGAACAAAATCTGTTGGTTTTTCTTCTTTTTATACATTTTAGACCGCAAAATGGGATTTTCTCCCGCTGTGCGTCACTAAATTATAAGGCCTTCAGCATGGCATTTATTGGATGTTATTTGTATAATTTTTACTCAGTATGGTAGTCATTAAATAAAGAAAAGGTACAGCGGCGGGTCCAGCAAATAGATTTTGCTTTGGAGGGAGGGGGTATCCGCGACTGAAAAGGTGACGGATATGGAATGTCGAGAGATTCGGCAAAATCAATCATGAGGCAAGAATGAAATGAAATGTGAGTTTATTCGATTAACTCATAGTCGTCGAAAAGTCAAAGGCGTAGCCGCAAGTGATACGCATGGCCGGACGATGAAGCCAAGTCAGGTAAGCGCTGTCGGTTGGATCCGGGCGGCTAAGCCAAAATCCGTGGTGATCTTTGGGGTGGACTTTATCCTCGGGTATGAGTTAGTGAAGCGGCTTTGGGTTGGAGACTCGATCAACGTCGCGTCACGAAGGTTGGATTTGCTCGAGAGTGCCCAGCAAAAAAGAAAGAATTGATACAGATTGGTGCGAATTAACATTTTTGAAAGCGCGTGAATCCCGTTTTCTGGTTCGTTTAAACAAATTCAAACGTATTTAGATGAATTGAGACAGCGCGAATTAAATATGTGTTAATTCATATGAATGCGTCGTCAAGGCCAATTAGAAAATAATTAGTAAAAAGTGCATAATTCAACACTTGCTGAAACTCGCCGTGACGTATTGGAGCGAATTCGAGTGTGAATTTTACTCTCACGAATTCAGACGCATTGACTAATGTTAAAAGGGTTGCGTGGTGATGCATTGAAGTGAATTCGCTAACTTCAAACTTTTGCGCCGTATTTGTACGTATAGAAAGATTAAAAATTGAAATACCGTCTTCTCGAATTTGCACGCAATGATACACTGGTCCAACCCGTCATTGTCGCAAAGCGAGATTTGCGGGGAATCATAGCCTTTTCAATGTAATCCGTATCAATACTTTCTTTTTGGCTGGGTGGCGATCTTCTAGAGTGGGCAGATATACGAGAACTGATAAGGCGGTGCATAGTGTGGCCAAAAGCACTTTCTGTTACAAAATTCTATCTAAAAGTCAATTCTCAATGAATTTTTATGTATTTTTAATGACTATAAGACTTCCAGGTATAACGAGTGGGGGCAGAAAATTAATTTTGACCAACCAAACATTTTTTATCCAACAACAAAATAAACAATATTTGTTCCCTAACTTTTCTGATATAACGTTTTTTAAAATTTTTTAAATGAATAAAGAGCTTGAGTCAATATAATAAGTATCTACAAATAATTTCCTAAATTTTAGAAAAAGAAAAAAAAATGGTTTAATGCTTTAAACAAATTATTCAACAAAAGCCATTTTCTCGTGATTTGTAATGATGAGTTATTTGAAATTCATAGTTTTTATATCAAACATGAGAAAAAATAATGCCTAAATGCGATTAGTTAGGAATAGCTGCTGTTTGACGATTATTTGAACCATTTTTACAAAGAAATACACAGTTTTCGTATTTCACTATGAATAGGCTCATTTTTTACATAATCAACCAAGAATGTCTTGCCAATTACTCATTGCTGCAATTATTTTTAAATGAACAACCATTATTAATTATTTAAACAATATTTAAAAACAAATTCACATTTTTAATATCATTCTACGAATAGGCCAAACTTGTGTTGTGGAACCAACTAAAAAAGTATTGCCAGTGACTCCTAGCTATAATTTTGTTCAAATTGATACAAAATATCAATGATATAAACAATTTTTATAAATAAATGCACATTTTGACTATTTTTCTAATAATAGGTTCCATTTTCACAGTGAAATCAACTAAAAATGTATTGCCAATGGCTCTTTGCTATGATAATTTGCCAGTGTTTTTTTTCAGAATCAACCAAAAATGTCTTACTAATGACTCTTTCTTGTCAGATTACAATAAATAGATAATTTGATAACTCAATAAGCAACGAACAAGAACAAGTTTATAAAAATGGTTTAAATAATTGTCAAGCAGCAGCTATTCCTAACTAATCGCAATTAGGCATTAATTTTTTTCATATTTTATATTAAAACTATTAATTTAAAACGATTATTCATTGCAAATCACGAGAAAATGGATGTTGTTAATTAATTTGTTCAAAACATAAACAATTTTTTCTTAACCTGAACGATCAATAAAATCGAATAGGATCAATAAAATTTGGAGATTAATTCTTTTGCTTAAGAAATAATTCTTTTGGCAGAAAATGTTCATTTTCCTTCAAAATGATTATTTCCCATCGGAAAAGTTAGGAAAAAGATATTGTTCATTTTGATGATAAATAAACAATTTTTGGCTGGTCAAAATTAATTTTCTGAGCCGACTCGTTATACCCGGAAGCCTTACGGTCATTTAAACAAAAAACATAAAAATTCATTGAAAATTGGCTTGCTCCTTGCTTGAAAATTAGCTTGCTCTTGGTCCTATCATATATGAAGCCACCACTGTCCAGAGTTCCTTGATTATTCTTTGGCCAATAAGTCCTACTTGATTATCAATCTTTGTTTTAATTCTTAGCCATGTACCGTATTCTTTAACATATTTTAACGTTTCCGAATACATACCAGGCCAAAAATAATTTCCCGCTAGCTTCGCATATGTTTTTTTCATTCCTAAATATCTTGCAATTTTCACGGGTTGCTATATAAAGCTAAACTTGATTTTGAAGGATCTGCTCTGAAAGAAATATACTTGATTGTCGCGTATTCGCCAATTTTCACTTTTTTTAACCTGGATCATTTCTAATTTGTGCATTTATCTTCTACTTCTCTAAATTTCTTTTCCTCTGTTTCAACTGTAAGAGCAAAATACTTGCTACTTTTCATTATTTTCTATTCTTCCTTTAAAGTACATCCGGCACATGATTTGAACGATCTTTTGTATAAAAAATTTCGGTATCATATTCCAAAAGCTCTAAGTCCCACCTTGCTAATATACCTGTCGGATTTTTTAAATTATAAAGCCATTTTAAGGCGACATCGTTTGTCAAAATTTTAAATAAATACCCACTAAGAAGGCTTGCATTGATCGGGATTAGGAAATGTAATTTACTTGAACACCTGATTTTCCGGTCGTATCCTAAACCGACGGGCAAATAAATATGAGAAAAAATCAATTTCCTTCAATGCATCTCGAAAAATTTCACAGAACAGTACTGAAAGGATTTGAAAAATTCAAAAATCCGTGGTCAGGATCAATAAAATTGAATCCCTACCAACGAACGTCGAAAATTGCACGGAATGGTACAGAAGGGCATTGGAAAGTTCGAGTATGCAAAAGAAGAAATAGAATGGATTTACTTAAATAAATTCAATTACAAAAAGCTTGGCTGAATCAAAATGGAAATTAATCATTAGCGTAATGAGTCGTATTCAATTGTACCGGAAAATGTGTACTACTTAAATTCAATAAAATGGGTATGTTAATTGCATAAGGGCAGATCGAAAATAATTGAAAAAAATATTAAAAACAGCCTAACAAGGCAAAGTTTAATTAAAGGCACCACATGATTAAGCCCAAAGTTCCTTGAAATTTAATTTTTCTTCTCGATTTTTAATGTAAATCCTATTATATAATTTTTATTATGCCGATACGCATGGCTCAAATAAAAAATAAAAAATACTTTTTTGAACTTAAAAAGTAGATTTCTTAAGACAGATGGATAAAAGATTTTGATTTTTGTTGCAAAATAATTATAAAGCTACCCACATTCAAAATCTACGAGAATATTTACAGTGCATGGACTTTTGGGTTATGTCATATTAAGACCCACGTTGGCTTAGTACTTTTCTTTAAGAAAAGCCCTTCAATATTCTTGTGGCATAACGTAATTATAATCCACTAATTTATTATCTATTCAATTATTTATCCATTTACTATTATCAATTCATTTTTGTTTTATTTTTTTTCTTGACTTTCATCTTATTAATTTTATATGATTATTATTAATTTACGTGTATATATTTTTAATTCATTATTTATTTACTATTTGATAACATTGATAAATTTGACAGTAGCCATTTTTTACAATCTTTAATCAGTTATACATTTATGTAATTATCATTACAATTCCTAAAATTATTAATTTGAATCACCTTTTTCACTTTATTTGTATCTTATAAATTTAAAAAGTGTATTATATTTATTTATATTTTTATTTATTTAAAGATATCAAAAATCTTCTCCATAAGATTCACGAAATTTGAAACTTTTAAACTTATATTCCAGAAAAAAGGATTTAAAATATTTTCTGAAGGTACTAGTGTGAATAAATTTCATTTGAAATATATGCTACATTTTGAAATTCAAAACAGTGTCATAAAGATTTATTCTGAAGGTACTAGAAGGAATTAAATAAACTAAAAACAAATTCTACTTTACGGAATTAAAAGCAATTCAATATACATATTTTCTGAAAGAAATGGAAGGAATTAAAATCAAAATTTATGTAATTAAAAACAATTATAGATATTTTTTTTACGTACTGGAAGGAATTAAATAAATGTAAATTTTGTCCTGTTTCTGGAACACAAAATAATTCCGAGAGTCGTTGCTGCCACTATGGGAACTGCATGGAATTAAATGTCTGAAAAGTGTATTACTCTCTTGCGGATTGGAGGTCGGTGCAAGAATCAGGTTTTAAATATGATAGAAAATTGGTCACTTTTACGCTAAAATCGGAATTTTACAATTCTTTTCAATTCAAGCCTTATTACGGGGTAACCTTCTGAATAGGGCCTAAATTTCCTCACTGCCAGCACTACAGCTAACCTTTCTTCTTCTGAAGCTGAATATTTGCGCTCTACTCCATCCAACCCTCTGCTTTCAAATGCCACTACATAATTTTCACCGTTTATTGATTGAATTAATGCGGCTCCTAAGCCTGAATCACTGGCATCGGTTTTGAGTTGGAATAGACTTTTGAAATTAGAATCATACCTATGATTAATCCATTTTCATTACTTTGAATACTATATATTTTATTTCTGAACATCTGAACTCGCATTTTTATAATCCTATTATTAAATTTGCATCTTTTAATTTATCAAGAACAATTTGCAATTGTTTGAGATGATCTTCAAGAATGTTTGCAGTCACTACGATGTCATCAAGGTAGCAAAATACATTAGGTTTTAATTCCGGTGTTATCACGTTGTTCATCAGGCACTGGAATGCAGCAGGAGCATTAGTCAAGCTGAAGGGCATCAGCTTAAACTGATACACTGTTTTGCCTGGGACTAAAAATGCTGTTATAGGTTTCGATTAATCATTTAATGGTATTTTATGATAAGCCCAAAGAAGATAATTCTCAGACATATATTTTTCTGACCTCAACGCATCCAAAGTTTCTGTCATAAGTAGAATGGGGTATACATTTTTTTTCGAAATTTTATTAACTTTTCTGAAGTCTAGGCAAAACCTAGATTTACCATCTGGCTTACTTATCATCACTGTCGGATTCGACCAGTCATTATTAGATGGTTCTATTATTTTTTCTGCTAACAGTTTATCTACATCTCCTTACATAAACTCGCGAATTTTGGGGAATACATGATAATATCGCTACTCAAATGGTTCATGATCTTGTACATCTATTTTGCGCTTAGTTAAATGGGTTGGTCTTAAACTGCATTTGTTGTGCTTCGTTCAATTCCACTATTCGTTCACTTATTTCTGAGAAAAATTTGATATATTAATTCCTTTCTACTTTTACGCGCTTGATATTATTATTTATGACTGCATTACTTCTAAAATGAATCCAATATCTTTGCCTAGTTACGAATAATTTTTGTATGATTGAACAATTTTTTTTGCTGTATTTTATCATTCATTCTCTTCACTTCAGAATAATTTGTCTATCCAATTTTAATTTATCTACACTTTCCTTCTCTAACTTTCTATCTTTATTCTTCGCTAGTGCCTTCGTGTTTATTTTTATTTCCTGAAGACACTTTGCTAGCTGGTGTGATGGAGTCTCTTGACTTATTGTAAGGAGTGGTTGTGGTAGGAGGTATGACGTACAGTCCACCCCACAAGAACGTGGCGCTTATATCTGCAAATTAAATTATTGTAATTAAAAAGAGACCCTATAGGGAAAAAGTACTTTTTATACACTAATGCACAACTACCTAGTAAATTGTCCAATCTCCAGCATTGTCGATTATTGCTTGACATCGTTTGGGCATGCTTTCAACCAATTTTTCTGCATACATTGGAGGAAATGACCGCCAGATTTCTCCAAGACGTCGTGATAACTGTTTGACAGTGAATGCACGTTTCCCCTCAAGTTTCCTCTTCATAAAACTTCAAACATTCTCGATTGGAGTTGCATCGTCGATTGTTGGCGCGCACTGTTAAGCATTCCATACAAATTTATGCTTGGGGTTGCCTCAATATACGAGGATTTGGAACGTTAGTCCTCTTTACTGAAAATCGAAAAGCAGTAAGAATGATCAAAATTGATCAGAGAGGCTTATTGGGGTCTGCCAAGAAGTGGTTTGGAACAAAAACGTCGAATTGGATACTCGGAAGATAACGCTCCACAACATCGAAGTCGTTTGCACACAGCGTGAAAAGAAAAAAATGGCATAGTGACCTTGGACTGGTCTTCACAGTCACCGGATGCAAATCAAATCGAGAATGTTTGGAGTTTTATGAAGAAGCTTGAGAGAAAACGTGCATTTACTGTGAAACAGTTATCACGACGTCTCCGAGAAATCTGGCGGTCATTTTCTCCAATGTATGCAGAAAGATTGGTTGAAAGCATGCCCAACCGATGTCAAGCAATAATCGAAAATACTGGAGATTGAACAACTTACTAGGTAGTTGTGCATTAGTGTATGAAATGTACTTTTTCCCTACAGAGTCTCTTTTTAATTACAATAATTTAATTTGCAGATATAAGCGCCACGTTCTTGTGGGATGGACTGTAACGGGAACGAAGACTTTGCACGGTAGCAAATCTGTCTCTGTCTCTTGCATTCCTTTTTATCTGGAACTAATGTACTTTCGGTATTCTTATTAAGCTCTTAAGTTTCAAATTTCGATATTTCTTGAATCTCACTTGGATTTGCTCTATACAATATTTTATTTATAGTAATTCCGGTAACCACCAAATATTTTCTCGTAATCCATTTTATTTATCATGTTCGTACCCATAATGCCTGTGTATCGTAAGTCAGGTACTAACCTAAATAAAATGTATTTATCAGCATGTCCGATCTTGTTTGGAATTACCACCCAACATATTATTTTTAATTTTTTGCCATTTGCGAGAAGCCTTTCCATGTGATAATTTTCCGAGGAATTGATCGGGAATCTTCCAGATGTTTACTCTCGGAAACCGAACGGTAATTTCTCGAGAGTCCAGCAGAAATCTGTCGGAAGTCGAAAGTGAAATTCTCGGAACGACTAATCCGTGCACCAGGTTTATAAAATACATCTCCCGGGAACAGAGGTGTGCAAGACTCGGAACCGAACCGATATTTTCGGACCCAGATCCAGCAGATTGTATTAGCAGACCCGATCGAAAAATGTCCGCCCAGGATCGGTTCTCTATTTGACCCGCCCGAAAATATTCGGATCGGATCTGTGTGTGATATACCCAAGGCGGTATTTTTCGGTTGGGGTCTCTAGCAGGTCCAAACCAAAAAATACCAGATCGAGGCGGATCTGTCTATCAATATTGATAACACTGCCCGAAATTGATCAAATTTAAGATTTCTGGGATATGTGGAGGTAATTGCATGTGGTTTTGCATTTGCGGCTGCACATTAGACTTGGAATTTATATTTGCGCACTAGATTAATGTCGCACTTTCAGATGCGCAGTAGATGTATGTGACATTGGTGGTTGCGCACTAGATTTATATAGCAATTCAGGTTACGCAAAGACTTATGTGGCATTTGTGGTTGCGCATTAGAGTGATGTCGCACTTTGGGCTGCACATTAGACATAAGTGGTATTGTTGGTTGCGCACTAGAGTTATTTCACACTTCTGGCTGCGCAGTAGACTTATGTGGTATTTTTAGGTGCGCCTAGGTGTACCCTAGAGTTATGTTGCACTTCCGGCTACGCAATAGACTTATGTGGCATTTGTGGTTGCGCACTAGAGTTATGTCGCACTTTCGGCTGCGCAGTAGACTTCTGTGGCACTGATGGTTGTGATCTAGAGTTGTGTTGCACTACCAGCTGCGCAGTAGACTTCTGTAGTATTTTCAGTTATGCAATATTAGACCGTGTACCAATTATGTATATATGAGCCCATTGTGCAGCTATAAGTGTGCGCACCTTTACTGCGCAGCCTTAAGTGGCATGCAATTGTACTGCGCAACCATACATCCCGAAGCCATTTACTACGCAGCCAGATGTGCGACGTAACTCTCGTGCGCAACCAAAAATGCCACAAAAGTCTACTGCGTAACCGAAAGTTCGGTATAACTCTAGTGCGCTACTAAATACGTTAGATGCTTCTACTGCGCAGTTGAAAGTGCGACATCACTCTGATGTGCAACCACCAATGTCACATATAGTCTATTGTGCATCCGGAAGTGCGACATGAATCTAGCGCGCAACCATAAATTCCAAGTCTAATGCGCAGCCGCAAATGCGAAACCTCATGCAATTACCTCCACATAGCCCCGAAATCTTAAATTTTACCAAGTTGGGGAAGTGTAATCAATATTGATGGACAGATCCGCCCCGATCTGGTATTTTTCGGGTCGGGTCTGCTAGAGACCCGAACTCAAAAATACCGGCTCGGGTATATCACGCACAGATCCAATCCTAATATTTTCGAACGGGTCACCTAGAGACCCGATCCGAAAAATACCGGATCGGGTATTCGAGAGACCTGGACGGAAATTTTTTTACCGTGTGTGCTAATATTATCTGCTGGATCCAGGTCCGAAAATATCGGTTCGGTTCCAAGTCTTGCACATCTCTGTTCCGCGGAGATGTATTTTATATACCTGGTGCACAGATTAGTCGTTCCGAGAGTGTTGCACTCGACTACCGACAGACCATGCTGGACTCCGAGGAATTTCCGTTCTATTCCCGAGAGTAAACTCCCGGGAGATTCCCGAGAAAATGTTCACATGGGTGTCATTCAGACAGTACATTTCTGGTCCTAGGGCCAGAAAATCTGCGGAATGACACAACTCCGCAGTGCCCACGACTTTTACCCCGGCCGATTTTTAAATATTAATGAAGAATAAATACAGAAAAAAATTGTTTGTTTTAGAAAATTAGTATAGGTGTAGGCCCAGGAAGCTAGAGCCACGACTCCTCACTTGGGGGTCGATCTCCACGGCATCGGAGGTCTATATCATCCGCCGAGCTCCTTCCCACGACAACAGAAGGATACCAAAAACGATGGGCTATTATTCTTCACTTTAATATTATCTCATTCACTTCACAATAATCCTTTGTAATTCAAGGGTCGAAACTGGAACCCATAATCAATATCACTTTAAGAAAACGTAATGCGTCAAACATGGTCTCAGAAAGAAGTCACAAGTGCTCGGCACGTAAGTCGAAACGAAACTACCCGAACAAGCTGGATACGGCCCAGCCAACAATGCGCGCCACTATAACAACAACACTTCCGCCTTACACCCGCGGTCGGAAGGTCTCGAACGACAGACACTAAGAACATTGGCCGCACGGAAACAATAGCGTCAGAAACAAACTCTCAACTATCATAAACCTTATTAGGAACACTACAAATTTCTTAATTATAAAACTTATTTTAGATTTTAACCGGATCAAATTGAATAGGCTCAAAAAAGTATTAACACAACAGTAAGGTACACCACTGAGTGAACCTTATGCGTCACAATCTAATTGCGTACTGACTCTATCCCTAATTTTATATCTCCTCTCACGGTCGTATTTACTGATTTTTTTCAACAAACTTTATAACTGTTTACTTACCAATTTCGAACTAAACCCTGATTCTAAGAAATTTAATTTTCGCAATTAAACTTATACGGTCATCCTTGTCCTGGCCCCGAGGTCGTAAAATTGAAAGTACATTTTAATCTTTTGCAAAGTTGTTGATCTACTATTTTAAAGAGTATTTGAAAAATAAATCTAGCCACACTGCGTCGTCAAAAATGTCCCATTTATAGGTTTCTTACTTCAGAATCTAAATTCATTACTGTCTGGATAAAATGTTGTCCTATATATTAGTGTGTTGCTCCCGTGTCAACTAAAAAAGTGTCAACTCTATGACTATGATATTCCAGCTTTGAATATAAATGAAATCGTGTTTCGTCCGTAATGTTTATTTCTGCGCCTGGATATTCTGGCAGTCTTTAGTTTTTTGGTTATTTTATGTTGATGGTGATGCCTTGGTTTAAATTTCTTTTGTTGATTTTAATCCCGTTTATGATTTTGTTCCTTGTTTTGATTTTTACTTTTACCGTGACTATCATTATTTTCCTTTATTTTGTTACTTTTCTCACTTTCATTGTTTTCTTCATCTAAGATATTAAGTTGTAAAATTTTAAAAATCGTTTATGAAAATGTAAACTTTGTACTTTATCCTTAAATTTTCGTGTGTTTTTCTTGATTGTCATTCTAGGCTTGGATGTTGCATCAATTTCTCAAATAATTATTTAATCCATGTTATGAACGCATGCATATCCTGACCTTTCTTTTTATTACAGAATTTTATTATTCATAATTAGAGAATATCTTTCATTTAGATAAGCTTCTTTCAAATCTTTTATGACACAATTCAAATTTTCCCAACTGCCTCTGTTTACATGAAACCAACTCAAAGCTTTTCCTTGTAAAATAGCCAAAAGGAAATAACGTTGCTAGAATTTCTTGCGAATTACTTTCGGTTGTTGATTCATTTTCTATTCTTTTGTCTACTCTTGAATTTACTAGAGACTCTGCGCCTAATATGCTCAATCATCCATGGCGAAAGTTTCAGATAGGAATTCATTCCGAAAAAATCCGAATCATTTCGAAACCTGCATCTGAACCAATAAGAACCTATCTGAACTAATCCGAAAAAAGTTCTCAATTTCGTTTGATTGAAATCGGTTGAAAATTAATCCGACTCAATCCGATTCCACCCAAATCAGTCCGAGCCAAATTTTCAATCCAAATGAATCCAAACTCGGATTGCCCTTAACCGATTTGCAATCCAATTCAATCCGAAGTCGTATCATTCGGATTGAAAATTCAGTATATACCAGTCCGAGTTCGGATTCATTCGGATTGAAAATTTTGTTCGGATTCGTTTGGATTAAAGCGGATTGAGTCGGATTATTTTTTAACCGATTAGGATCGAACGAAATGTAGAACTTTCTTCGGATTGGTTCGGATTGATCCAGGTTGGTTCGGATACAGATTTCGGAATGAATTTCTATCTGAAACTTTCGCCAGGGATCTTATTATTGATTGCATCTGTTCTTGATGTGGAAAATATAAGATTCTTTTTCCTTGATCTATACGCCTGCCGTTCCTGATTTTTGCATTTGCGTCCACTAAAGCGTGTCTTTGTTCGTTTAACTCTAATTTCATTTCGTCAAAATAAACTGTAATATTCCGTGTTTTATTTATTTGATTCGCATTTCCAAGTGTAAGAATATGTGTGGTTGCATTTAAAAGTGTATAAATATTTTCGTTTAGCTTAGTTACTTCTTCTGAGAGTTCATTTATTCTCTTTTCATCACTTTTATTTTTATCATGTGCTACTAGTTCATCCACAACGCTCCGAAATTCTGCATTATTTTCTAGAAGTGAATCTACTTCGTACGTGCTATTATCCACTCTTTTTGCTTGAATTTCTTATTTAGTTATTTTATTTTATCTTCAATTTATTTATCTACCGAATTAATTTTTTCTCGGTACGTTTAACTCATCAAATCTATAACTTAATCCGTCTGATATTGTTCAGTCGCTTGGGATATTTTCTGTATTAGCGGACAGTATGCCGATCGATTGTATGCCTGATGAACTGCAGTTTTGTTGGTGTGTTTGGCGTCCGTAACGTTGTAAATTCAGTATGCGTTTGGCTTGGTAAGCCTATAATTTTTCTTTGTATTGCATCTGTCGCGTGATTAGGCTGTACTGCTCCATATTCTAACCCCTCTATTTCGCGAGATTACGAATTCCTTATTTCTACTAGTCACTTATTCATTACATTTATTCTCAATCGCTTAATTATACCTGTTTCTATTTTCGTTCGTGTTACTTTCTGTTTCGGAATTTTCCTAATTTATTCTAAGCTCTGGGATGTCCCCATTCCTCCAAACTATTTCTATCATATTCACATTTAACGTGTTAGCCGTTCTGTTATTTTTAAACTTTCCTGACCGTTAATTCATTAATAAAATCCACCTATCCTTTCTTTTAATATCTTCCACAGCATAGCTTATGGGATCCTATCTTTTGGTGATTGAAAACCGACACGCTCGCACGCGTGACCATCTCGGTTTTATTACTTGGGGGGAGGGGGGGGGGGGCGTGGCCTGACAGCGCAGTGGAATCATCTATTGAGGGCTGGAAAGTTTAGTTAATTTGTCGCTCATTCCATGCTTCCGATGGTGCGAGGGATAACGCCTGATAGGTCATTGCTTCCCCTGTGTACCTGTTAGCGATACCCTGGAAGCGATCCTTGTTTTCTAATTGCTTGTCTTAGAATTTTTCTTGAAAACCTATTTCTCGGAGATTTTCTTATTTTTAAACTCTTTCTATTCTCTTCTAACACAAACCTCTTCTACATTTCAACATTGTTTTATTTTTGTTTCTGGCTTTTAAACTCTTCACTAATGCAATCGAGTCACATTGAGTATACACAGGGAATTTCTTTCCGGGGTAATTTTATTTTTCGTTGAAGGTGGCAGAGCTCGCGAGCACGCGGGGTATACTCACTATTCTAAACGACATATATTTTTCCCGCACTTTTTCTAAATCCAATTTTCCTTAAAAATCATCAACCATTTATGAACATATGGCATTATATTCATTTAAATATATCTATTTTAAAAAAATTTGGCACACATGCAATTTAAATTGACAAATTTACGCTTACATCCTTTGACTTCTGCTTTATTCGATCAACTTACAGTTGTCGAAAAGTCAAAGGCGTAACCCCCAAGCGATATTAATATACCGGCGATGAAACCAAGTCTAGTAAGCAATGCCAGTTGGATCCGAGTGACTGAGAAAAGATCCCAGTGATCACCAAATTTGACGACGTCTTTGCGACATCGTTACATCTTTACGACATCCTATGCCCATGTCGTTAAGGTGTTTTTACGACATGAACATAGAATGTCGTAAAGTTGTCGTAAAGATGTCATAAAGACGTCGTCAAATTTTGTGCCCACTGGGATCCGTGGTGATCCTTGGGGTGGAAGTTATCGTCGGAGTGGCAACTCCTCGAGCGAGTAGGTATAACAGAACTGATTACACGGTGCCACATGGATTTCTCTAGTTCCTCCGGAATTCACTAGAATTCCCCCCTGAAAACTCCTGACGCAATAAAAACACTCCTGAATTTTCTCCTGAACTGTTTTTGCATATATATATTCGGTTTATATTCCTTTGGAATAGAACTGAAGGGCCTATGACGAAGCCACCGAACGCGTCCTCGGGTTGCGGATAGAGGGTCCCTTGGATCATGCCATTGCCTCTTCGTGCATTGTAGAAAGTAAACTTCCCGTTGAAATACCCGAGCTTTGTCCCCGAAGCGGCAGAGTGCGCTAGTGTCCAGTGTACGGTCACCTTCCACTCTGTTTGATACTCTCTGGTTTCGCCCTTTAAAAATACATTAGGGCGGGAAAATTTCAAGTTTGACCGAGAGTTACAAGACATCAAAGTAAAGGCACCGAATTAATTTGTAGACCTAATAATTGAGCATAACTTTTTTTAAAGTTTCTAATCAAAAATTTCAAAGTTAACAAAAAAATATCTAAAAATTTATCTTCGATTTGAAAAATAGTGAAAGAAGGAGGAGAAAATGAGCATATCGTTCGGGTCACGTGATGGAGAGGAGGGAGGAGGGTGAAAAATACTTGAGCTCTCGAGCGTGCCTTGGGATCTTGAAGGATTGATCGATCGGTCGATCGCTGGATCGACGGATCGATCCGTGCCGAGTCTTGGATAAGACGTAGACGATGTCGTCGTCGTCCTCTTGGTCCTGCTTGTCGTTTCACTTGGACCACACACACTGATCCGTCATTTCCTTTTCTTTCTCCATAGACCTTTCTCCTTCACCATCACCTCTTCATTCTTCAATCAATCAGTAATTTATAAACATTCTACAATGGTTGAAAATTAACCCGACCTTGTTGGAAAAAAAATGAAGGGATATTTTGTGAATGGCATGGACAGACAGAGACATAAATGATGGGAATGATCAGAAATAGATAAGTAGACCCATTTTGTTTCAGTAGATTCCGTATCTGCATTCCAAAAAACTTCTTTTATGCCTCATTCGAAAGTGAAATTTAGTTTTATTTCTTTCTATTTCTCTCCAATTTTATTACTGCCCTATCCACTTCCGAAAATTCTATCCTTTTCTGTCTATTTTTGTAGCTTCTTTCTGTTCTCTTTCCAATAATTTTGTTCTTTTCTATCCTGTTTTATCACTCTTTATTCTGCATTTTTCTTCAGGAAAAATCTATCCTTTTCTATGCAAATAGTTATATGTCCCAGAGACCTTCGTTTCATGAATGGATCACGACAGTATGAATGGAGAGCACTCTGATATATGTATTTATATATAAAGGAGTAGGAATTATGATAGAAATGGATAGAATTAAATATAGATAAGGTAGTTGTCGTGTCGAAAATTGGATATCTGAAAAAATATATTTTCTATGATTATAAGAATAAAATAATATTTGGATGTTGATGGTGAAATTCGCTTTAGGGTAAAAAAAAATTGAAATCAATTTATCATTGAGTCTGACGTTTCGGCCTCGATTATGGGCCCTCATCAGTAATTTATTTCTGAAATATTAGTACGGAAAAATTGTTGTTGATTCGTGGAAGGGTATAATTTTATAGTAACAAATTAATTTTTTGGAGATATAAATGAAGGCAGTAAAATTATTTGTGTTGATCAAAGAATGAATTGTTATAGAGATGTAAATAAAGACAAGAATTTTTTAAACGCAAAACCTAAAGTTATTTGGACATGGTTAAATTATAAAAATATCATGAATTTAAATAAATTTGCAGATAATGAATGAGAGCATTCAACACATTTAAAAATACTAATTAGATCACTGAACTGTGGTGGGAATGTTTTACGCATTTTCTTAAAAAAACGGGGGTCGATACAATTCCTTTCTTAAACATAATAAAAATAATATTGCTGATGTCATTTCAAATAGAAAGTATTCTTTTAAATTTAAATAAAAAAATGTTTAACCTTGAAAAAAAATTATTTTAATAATGTTTTTTGCATTTGAATTTGTCCTTACTATCGCTTCTTACGTTCTGAAAAAAGCTTCCCGAATAATTTTTGTAAAATAGTTGAATTTCAATATGTGATGGCTTACTTTTAAGGTTGAAAAATTCTCTACAACTGTACTGTTTCCAATTTTGAAAGTCAATTTTTTTGTGGCTGAAATCGTGTAAACAATTTTTTTGTAAGAAAACATTTTTTAGACAAATAACTATATTCGGAAACTTACTTTTTTTAAATTGGAAACATTAGAGTTGTGCTGAATGTTTTCTCAAAAAAAAGCTATGATTTACTGAAATTCAATCATTTTCAAACAAATTGATAAAATGGGACATAAGAAAAAATTCAATTACAAATTTTTTTGTTAAAATCATTATTTTTCGTAAGTTTTGAACTTTTATCATAGAAAAATGTTTTAGCCTCATAAGATATGACTGATAATATAATTTCGATTCTTGTAATCATAGAAAAATTTTTTTCTCCAGAGACTTGATTTTTAGCACGACAACTACCTTAAGATAAAAGTTTTAGAACAGAAAGCAATAGATCTTATTCCATATTATTGAATAAAAAGGAATACACTAATATTGTATAAAATATTGGATACCTTGGCTATTAAAATGGAATAAATTAAAATAAAAGAAACATAAATATATATCCGGGCCATTATAAGATGAAACGTTTTATATTTTTTCACCTATGGAGGCTATTTTTAACAAAATTTGTGTTGTACAAAAAATTGTATTTTATATTTGTGGTTGATTCTGAACTAATCTATTTAGATTATTATCTCTCTAAATCCGAATTAGTAGAAATTTTACTAATGCAATTAGTAGAACTGTGTCTGACTGCTAAATTAGTAATTTTATCGTTTTCTACTGAAGAAAATGGTAAAATGTATGATACTAAATGAATTAGTAAGGGTATTTCACTAATCTGCTTAGTTTTTTAATACTTTCTGCTGACTTTTGAGTTTTAATTAAGAAAGTATAATGTTTTCTCAATTTATAAGTTATTTATAAGTTTATATTCTTTTATTATATTATATTATATTTTATTTTATATTATATTTCATTTTATGTTATATTTTATTTTATTATGTTCATATTTTATTTATAAGTTTATATTGTTATATTATTAATAATTGTGTATCAACAATACAATATTCAAAATTCAAACAGTATAGACATTTTATATTTCCAAAACAAAACACAGCAGTACTTTTTGAAGTGTAATTCAGCGTCCCATTAACTAAAGACAACTTGAAGGAATTAGATATGTATAAATTTAAATTTACTATATAAATTTAAAAATAGTGTCTTAATTATGAAACAAAATTTCAAGAAGTTAAATATAAGTGATGGGATTTTAGTAAAATCATATAATGCAAAAAAAATCAGGAAAGCAAAACAGCGTTCCAAAAAACTGAAATATTTATATTAATGTAATTTTATAAAATCGTTAATATAAAATAAAATTGGATTCTTCTCATTACAATTTTAATAATTTGTAGAAAGTAAAAAAAATTGTTTTCTCTAATAGACCATTTTTCCAGAAAAAAAATTATTTTGAAATTGTTTAATCGAATGGCGCTATTAGTATTTATGTATAAAATGATAATAAAATATGTTTTGAAAAAAGTTGCCACGTTGCTGCGTTGCCATAACGCCGCGCCGTGACTCTCGCAATTTTTCGTTTGTGAAAAAGTAGATTCTGAATTCAATTTACTGCAAATTAAATGATTTTGGACACTGATATTATTTTTGGTGTCTGTTTAGTTTCTTTAGAATTGGCAAGTTTTAGTTTAATAATAAAGAATAAGAGGGAAGAATAAAGGGAACTGGGAAAGAGTTTTTGAAAGAATTTAGGTTAACTAAAATGTATTTTCAGAAAAATTAAACATCTTCGAGGCTTATAATGTGCAGAAATTGGCAAATGTACTGATGAATCACCAGACTCGACTTAATTCTAAGGAATATTTATGTGCCTTTTTTTGTGCACACATTAAAAATAATATGAAAATGTTGAAAACCTACAACTCTTGTATTTTTTCATGTATTTAATAATATATTATTTGATTTGAATACAATTCTCTTAATTGTAACATCAGGTTTTAAATGTATTTAAAACTACTGTTTAAAATAGTTACTATAGCAATACATTCACCAATTCATTTGTCTAATTTTTCATTTATTGGTGAAAATTCGTAAACCTGTAAAAATTCTTGTTTATAAAAAGAATAAAGAAACAATTTTATTACATGTCCACTTTTTTTCTTTAATTCTTCAAATTTCTCAGAGTGGAACAACAGTTGGCACACGACCGGAACGAGTGCGCCATTAGCGCCCACGTGGCGGAATATGGTACTATACCATTGCTGTGAAGTATGGGATATTCCGTGCATGCGTGATGAAAAATAATTTTTTCTTTATGGATCGAAAATTCAGGCAAATAAAGTGTAAACAAATTTTCTCATTGAGTTTGATTCTGAACTTTAAGATTTTCGATTAAAGTCTCTTTGACCAGTTTAGAAAAAGAATCGCCCTTACGCCGAGTCTTTTCAGAATTAAAAAAATCTGGTTGTTACTAATTCCTGCTATTTGAACGTTTCATGATAATAGTACATTTCCAAACTTATCTTTTTTTTAAATTGTTAATCATTTTTAAAATCAATTTAATGGGTATAATAATTCGCAATTGAAGCCCTTTTTTTTAAATTCCCCTTTTAAATTTTTAAGGACATTTTATGGAGGGTGTAGTTATCGCGAATGAATAAACTGTATAAAGTGTTATCGGACATTTTAGGACGAGCGCGACATGTACGTGTACACCTTGAAATATACGTCTTTTTGTAGGCGTGTGTGCGACAACTCGCAGCTTGCAGTTTCGATTGGACCACCCAGCTAGTCATCGCGGAAGTTGCTCAGTCCTCAACTATGTTATTTCTTTACGAATGGGACAACTTTATTTTCGTATTCGTTAAAAAAATGTTAATTCAATAAATATTTTTTCAATAAATATTTTCTCAATAAAATAACGAAACTTAAATAATTTTCAAAGAAACTTACTAATTAATTCAATTCACTTATTCACCTGATGTCCAAAAAAATAATTTTTATGATAGACAATATGATGGTATAATAACACTTTTGCAGTTTCGATTTGTTTAAATTATTCGCAGAGGAATTTTATAGCTTTAGGGTTGTTGAAATTTTTATTGTAGGGGATATTGTAATTTAATAAAAAAATTATTTTAAATCTTCTTTTTGATGGAAAATATACATTCTGGTAAAATCATAAAATTTGGAATTTCTTATGAAACATATGTAACATTTATAGAAGTAAAAAAAGTACAGTCAATCTTGAAGAGACACAAATTTCAATGAAGAAATTTTTGAATTGTTCAATTTTTGTAATTTGAAGCCTTTTGAACCGTGAAACATATTTCTTCCATTTTCAAAATTTTCTAAATTGAACAAAAAAACGTTAATTTCAATTTACAATTTTATATCAATTTTTACTAGGAACAAACATACATATAAAAAATTCACTAGATTTTTTGAACTAATAGGAATTTTTTTTTATTTATCAAAAATTTGAATTTTGAAATCCAAATAATGAACAGAAGATATTGTCCGATCGAAAAAAAGTTTTGCAAATGAAAAGTTGGTATGACTGGGCAACTTTTTCGGGATATCAAAATTATATCAGAAAAAAATTTGGAAAATAAACCGGCCTAGTATACATTTAAACTTTTTTATTTTTTGGCGCAATATGAAATAAAACACTTATAGGTGTTAATTGTTTAATTTAAAATTTTTCCAAGTTATTAATGTCCATTTCTTGTTTATTTTTTAATAGTTTGAATTTTGGTTTGCTTAAATTCAATGGTTTTATCTCACAAGTCGCTGTATCAATTTGTCTAAATAAATAAGTAAAGAAGTTTTTGTTGCCTAACTTTTACAAGTATATGAAGAGAAATTAGAAGAAGTGAAAAAAATTAATAAATGTTATTAACTTTCATTATTAAAAATCTTTTATACCAGTGGGGGAGGGACCCACATATCAGAATCATGGTGCGGTCTCAGAGACCGCACGTCCATACTAATTTGTCACTTTTTGCTCAGATGAGGGATAATCGGCACGTAAAATTCTTCTGGGACGGCCGCATTCCGTACTGTGGGTCAACTTTGTTTGTTTGTAACATCTTGCGTTTGTGTGGACGTGCGGTCTGTGAGACCGCACAACCATTCTTAAAAGTTAAATATTTTTTTTTTGTATTGTTGAATGATTAAGACCGGATAATTGTTGATGTTTCAGTTTTAAAGGCTTTAAATTTCAAATGTATATCAACGAATTTCAAAATGTTATTCTTTTTTTCTTATTTAGAATATTGTAACATTTTTTTAACAGGAGGCGTTTAGTTTTTGATTCTTATTGTTTCTAAGTTATTCCTATTTCAATTGATTATATACAAGTTTAAAGAGGTTTTTCTTTTTAAATTATTGTATTATTAGGTGAAATTTTCTTCGATATAAGAAGAATTCATCATCATTCCTTCAGGAAGAAAAAATTATAATAACCTAAAATTTTTTTTTACATTTTGTCATAGAATACTTTTAAATTGGGTCCTTTTTAGACTTCACATGAATCGTGAATTACATGTCCGAAACAGTTTAAGGCCATGTGACAAGTGGGTCACGTGACCGGCTTCCTACCCTACCGACACTTTTTTTATTTGTCAACTTATTTTCACTCGAATAGCTACATCGAGTTGAAAATTTGGGATAATAAATAAGAAGCGCCAAGAAACGCGGCTCTGGTCCTAAATCTTTATAATTATTAAAAAAGCAACAACAAAAATTATTTACAAAAAACACTTTTTTCATAATTATAAAGATTTAGGACCAGAGGTGCGTTTCTTAGTGCTTTTTATTTATTATCCCAAATTTTTAAATCGATGCGTCTATTCGTGTGAAAATAAGTTTACAAATAGAAAAAGTGTCGGTAAAGTAGGAAGCCGATCACGTGACCCACTCGTCACATGGCCTTAATTCATAACTCCATCTAGTCTGAAAAAGACGTTAAAATTTTTTCTGTCATTCTCTAGTGATAATACAGATTCCTTTAAAAATTATTTCTGATCTCGAAGAAAAATAACTTTGCACACAATGTTGATACAATTTTTCTGGTTTTTAGAAAATATCCTAAATTCTAAAAAAAAAATGAAGACTGTGAGGAAATTTTATCCATTTTTTAAAAGAAAAATCATTTATTTTTGACGAGTACTTGTACTACGTTAAATTTTTTGATTGAAAATTAGTTTTTTCTTTTTAAATGAAGATCTAACTATTCCAGTTGAAGATTCTGCATTTTAGTCAAAATTTCATTTCGTTTGTTTTTGTCGAAAATTAATTTTTTTAACTTAAAATTTAACTATTCCCGTTGAAGATTTATAATTTTAGTTGAAAATTCATTTCTTAGTTTGAAAATTAATCTTTGAATAGCTAAAAATGCAACTTCCATTTTTGATTTCTGTTTTAGTCAAAACTCAACTATTTGATTGAAAATTTATCTTTTTGAGTTAAAAATGTGTATAAAAATGTAAAAAATGTATCTTGTTGAAAAATCGTCTTTCCTGGTAGAAAAGGAACTTTCTTGATTGAATTATCATCTATTACTATCACGATCAAATTTTAAGTGAAAATCTAACTATTTCATTTTTAGTTTGAAAGTTAAACTTTTTAGTTGAAAATTCAACTATTTGGTTAAAAATCTATCCTTTTCAGTTGAAAATTCAACTGTTTTGTTTAAAATGCATGTATTTTGTTTAAAATTCGTTTAATAGTTTCGTCGAAATTTCATTTTTTTGTTGTTAAAGATGCATCATTTTAATTTAAATTTTTGTTGTTGCAAATTTAACTAATTTGTTGAAATTTTGAATTTTTGGTAGGTAATTAATTTGTTCAACTGAAATTTTAACTATTCCCGTTAAAGATTCATTATCTTAGTTGAAAATTCATCTCTTTTGATAGAAACTGCATTTATTTGTTTGAAAATTATACTATTTTTGATTGAAAGTTAATTATTTTTGGTGAACAAGTCTAATAATGTAATTTTGGTTAAGAATTCATCCTTTTCAGCTAAAAATTTTGTTTCTTGGTTGAAAATGTAATTATTTGTTAAAAATACGACAAATTTGATAGAAATTAATCTTTTTTGGTTTAAATTACGTAGAAAAATCCTCCTTTCGGTATGAAAATTCGACTATTTTGGTAGAAAATTCAACATTGATTGAAAATGTTGTTTTTTTTGTTCAAAATTTATTTTTGCGATTTGAAAATGCAATTACTTAATTAAAAATTGAATTTCTTGTTGAAAATTAATTTTTTTGGTTGAGGATTCATAATTTTAGTCGAAAATTCATCTCTTTGTTTGAAATTTATTTTGTAACATCTGAAAAAGTGACTGCTCCACTCTTTGGTTGAAAATCGATCTATTTATGTTGAAAGTTCAACTTTCTTGGTTTAATATTCATCTATTTGAGTTAAAAGTCTACCACTGGTTGAAAATTCATCATTTTTTATTCAAAATTTTATTTCTTGGATGAAAATTTGATTATTATGTTGAAAATACAACAATTTTGATAAAAAGTAACCCTTTTTGATGGAATATTCAACATTTTTGTTGAAAAATGGTCTTTTCGGGATGAAAATTTAACCATTTTGGTAGAAAATTTAACTTTAGTTGAAAATTAACTTTTTTATTGTGTTGAAAATTAAAATACTGGATTGAAAGTTAATGTCGAATAAAAGTTAAGTCGAATGAAAATTTAACTATTCCATTTTTGGTAGAAAATGGGTCTTTTTAAGCTGGTAAAGAAATTCCATGATTGAAAATTCGCCTTTTTTACCAAATTTTGCTGTTTTTAATATAAAAAATTTTTTGTTTGAAATATCAAATATTTCATTCTTCGCTGAGAATTCATACTTTTTTCTTGAAAATTCACCTCTGAGGTCGGACATTAATCTTTAACAGTTAAAAATGTAACTATTCCATTTATTGTTACTTATTGTTAAAAATTTGTCTGTTTTTCGTTAAAAATTTAACTATTTAGTTGAAAATGTATCTTTTTTAGTTGGAAATTCATCTTTCTTGGTAGTAAATTAATCTTTTTTGTTGAAAGTTTATTTCTTTGGTTGAAAATTGAACTATATTGTTGACATTTTTTTATTATGGTTAAACCTAAATTTTTTTAACTTCAAATTTAACTCTCATATTTGGTTAGAATTTTTGTCCTGTTCAGCTGATTCAACCATTTGGTGGAAAATTCATTTAATTTGTTAAAAATTTGTCTTTTTTGCTTGAAAATTAATTTTTCTCCTAAATTTGCTTTTGGCAAATAATTAATTTTTTAGCTATAAATTTAACTATATCAATCAAAGATTCGTTATTTTAGCTGTAAATTCATTTCTTGGGTAAAAAATGTAATCTATTTGAATAAAAATGCAAATATTTTTGGCTGAAAGTTGATTATTTTTGCTCGAAAATTCTATCAATATATTAATTGAGAATTTATCATTTTCGGTTTAGAATGTTATTACTTGGTTAAAATCTAATTTATTTCGTTGAAAATGCAATTTTTTTAGAAATTCATTCTTTTAATTGAAAATTGAAATGATTTTTTTTAATTCATCTTTTTGGGTTGAAAATTCAACTATTTCGTTGAAAATTAACTTTTATGATGAAAATTGATATTTTTGGGTAGAAAATTCAACTGTTTTGTAATTAATACCCAATTTTTTCTCTCTTCGTCTTTTTTGGTGGAAAATTCAACTAAATATTTCAAAGTTAAACATCTTTATCAAAAATTTAAGTTTTTGTTTAAAGATTCATCATTTTAGTTAAAAAATCACCTTTTTGATTGAAAATGTGACTATTTTGTTGAAAATTATTTTTTGTTCGTTAAAACTTAATTTTTTTCTAAATATTCAACTATTACATTTTTTGTTGAAAACTTATATTTTCTTGATTGAGAATTCAACTATTTGGTCAGAAAGTCATTCACTTTAGTTAAAATTTTAACTGTTTTTTGGAAAAATTGGTCTTTTTGATTTGAAAATTGAACTATTTGGTTAAAAAGGAACTTTCTTGTTGATAATTAATATTTTTGGGTTGAAAATTCAAATTTTTTGTAAAAATGTCACCCTTTTGGCTTTAGATTTTATCAATTTAGTTGAAATTATTTTTTCTCTTGATTGATTCATCAATTAAGTAAAAAATTCATCTCTATGGTTGAAAACGTGACTATTTTGTTCAATGTTCGTTTTTTTAGTTGAAACTTAATTTTTCTTAACTAAAAATTTGAATATTACAATTTTGTTCAAAAATGTATCGTCTTTGGTTGAGAATTCAACTAGTTGTTGAAAATTTATATTTTTTTTAGGTAAAAATTCAATCATTTGTTGAAATTCACTTTTTTATAAAAAAATTCTGTCGGAGAGAAACAAATTAGAACTTCAAGGAAATTTCCGAGGATAAAATATTGATACGTATTTTATAGAGAAGAAAAATAACTCAATAACAAAGACATATGACATTTATTTAAAAAAGAGATTCTAAAATTTACATCTACTTGGCTAAAAGATCACCTTCGCAATCTCATCCCTTAATCCATCATTTACACGATATAGACATGCGTACAGAATACTAAAAACCTACCTTGAACCACCTTAACTCTAAAATCCTTATC